>KZ653324.1:2972-40955 GCA_001010745.2 Gerris buenoi
AAGCAATCATCAATATACTTTTTAAAAACTTTTGGTTTTACTTTTGATTTGCTAAGCACTGTTGCTAACAGATGATTTATATATATCCCACTCAAATTCACTGAAAGTCTCCCCCCCATCGGTACACCATTCAGCTGTCTATATAAGTTGTTAGAGTACGAGAATATATTATTATTGCAACAGAACCTTAAACATTCTAAAAAGGAATTTTTGCATTTAATTGATGTATACGGTTCCACGAGGTCCCATGATTTTTGGATAACTTTATACAGGTCATTGAGTGGAATGTTAGTGAACATCGAACTAATATCAAAGGATACCAACTTTTCTCCGGATTCTAGAATTATATTAGATATAAAATCTTTAAACTCAAAAATATTCTTAATATCAAATTCGTTGTGGTTGTTTAAATTATCTAAAGTTGGGTTTAACATTTGGGACATTTTTTCTATGGGTGAATTAATACTGTTTATGATAGGTCTTAATGGTTTATCCGGTTTATGCGTCTTAACTAATCCATAAATTCTCCCAAAATGACAACTATTTATATTCAAGAAGGTTTTTTGGTTACTGGTTATGTATTTTTTATTTGTTAAATTAGTAATAAGTTTTTTATAATCTTGCTGGATTGATTTTAACATTTTACTTTTTTCTATTCTAATCTGCCTATAAGTACTCTTATCATCTAAAATTTGTTCCATTTTATTATTGTACTGGGATCTAGTCATTATCACCGTTATTTTAGCCTTATCTGCTTTACAGATAATAATGTTATTTTCTTTTTTAATAAATATTGCTGTTTTTTTGGAGTCTTCAAGTATTTTTTTGTCAAAAACATTTAATTGCTCTAATTGTCTTTTTCTATTGTTATTGAAATTTGTAATTTTATTAATAACTCTACTCCTTACCACTGCCGTATGATTAGGGTGTGTGTCTATTGATTCTAATGCATTTTCAATGTCTGCTATAAATCTAAGTAATTCTTTATTTATTTTATTTGAAATTAGATTATAGTTAGGACCTAAGCTTAAAAAATTAATTACTTCCTTTGGTATATCTAGTTCTGTTAAGTTATAAACCCATTTTTCTTTAAACAAATTATTATATCTCCTTAAATGATTATTATCTAAAGTGTTATCTACTATTTGAGGTACATATCTACTATTAATTTTGTTAAAATGTTTTCTTTTAAGAAACTCTAGGTAATTGATTTTAAAATGCTCCATTATAATTTGTAGGTTTGTGTACATAATTCCATGTGTTTCTAACAAAAGTAAAATGTTGTTTATTTCCCTAGTGATTCTATTAATTTTCCAATGAACTTCTTTAATTTCAAGTTTAAGGGTTTTCACATTTCAAAATGGTTCTTTTCGACCGCAGACAAAATTTTAAGATTTCAAATTTAGAGTAATTCTCTTATTTATAGTTCTTATTCGTAAATTTAAATTATTTATAAAAAACTAATTGCTTTAAAAATATAGCCAATAACTCTATTTGTGATAGTTATTCTTGTGTATTTCCCAGCCTAATCTTCAAATACCAGGTTGTTGGGTATTTTAAACCCTCGAAATGCACTTTACTTAGCACGGAATAACTGCATATTTTTGGGATAAGTTGCATATTTTGCAATTTTCAAATGCATATATTAAGGTTTTTAAGTGCATATAGATCCGAACTCTACTCATCACTGGTCAATGTGGGTCATTATTATTTTATAGGTTATTGTAAATACCTGTAAATTGTAATAAAGTAGTTAATATGACTCAAGTTGCACGATTGAATCTCCTTTTTACAATGGAAAGGGGGGGGGGGGGTGGAAAGTTGAAAAATAAATGCCACATTGGCTAAAATAAATGCCACATTTGGCCAAAATAAGTGCCATATTGCCACACTTTATAGTGCCACATTTCGTAAAAATAAATGCTACATTTTGAAGGTCTCTGCTTATTAATCATCAGTATAAATTAGAGATAGTCAAAACAGAGAAATGTAAAGGTGGTGTGTTAATTTTGACGGGGAGTGTATAACATTCATCATATTTTGCAGTAATTTTAAACAAATTACATAGAGGAAATATAAAATACCATTATACTTTTCAATCAGCACTTGTCCAACCTCTTGCAGGCATTCAACTCTTTTTTCAAGGAGGGGTATTTGTTTGTTTGTTCTGCTTTTAAATATTTCCTTAATGTCTTCTTCACTAAGTTTTGAATAAGCTTTGGGATCTGTGAAGTCAATCCCATTCTAAAACATAAAGTAAAATTTATTATAGAGCATAGACTTTCTAGTTTTAATAATTTTTTAGTTCAAGAAGGCCTCAGTGGATATTAGTCATATCCATATCACCACCAGAGGACCGAATTTTCATAACAATCACAGATATTGAGTTTTTACAATTAACTTAGTAAATCAGTGTGAGTGAAAGGATGGGGGACTCTAAAATTTGATAAAATGCTTTTAATAACCTGTTAATTAACCCTCCAAAGATTTTGACGGCTGCCAGACAGCTACAAACAAACAAGCAAAACTAACAAAAAGGATTTAAAAAGCAAACACATTTTTTTTATAAAAGAATAAGTAGTTTTAGACAAGGACAAGTAAAATAATAAAACAAAACATACCTCCATTGCACGAGCAATGGCAGCACACAATGCAAAATAACCAGTGTAATTCTTATTTTTCCAACTGATTTCCCACTTTCCAGGACCGGGAGTCCAGAAGCAATAGTTAAGAGCATCAATAGCAAACACCCAATCAGCAATCCTTTGCTGTGAAAGGCCTTGAGGGTAACATTCATGTTTTGTTATTATGTCCATTTTGATGACTCCTGCTTTTAACTGCTTCATTACCTAAATTAAACAAAATTAAATTAACAACACGTCTTGAATCAGGTAAAAAACTGAGCATTTCATCATTTGCTGTTTAATAACGACATATAAACGCCAATATTTTTTTCAATATTTGCTGAGAATGTTTCTGAAAAATAGAATTTGTCCTTGAATACAATATGGAAATATGACAATTCTTTAGATTGCAACTCCCCTATATTTTTGAGAATATAAATGGATATAATTACTTATACAATCCTGGTCTGAAATATTGAGAGAAAGGGATGCTTAGTCCAATGTAGGTACTTTGGGACAAAGGAATATCACACTTCTCTTTCTATAAGGAGAAACAATAAAAAAAGTACCGGAAATATATTAAGTCCAATTATTTTAAATTATATTAAACACATATAATAATAATAATAATAATAATAGCTCCACCGACACTTCTTTTGAAGCAGGAGCCTCCCTACTTAAGGGGTTAGGATTGGAAAATTATTAATTTAAATGGATAGTAGTAGCTTTCCTCCATCTTCGCCTTTCCATAGCCGTCCTATGCCATATCTTTCCCATTCTCTCGACAAACTCATCTGCCCATCTTCTAGCTGGCCTTCCTTTACTTCTCGTACTCCCATATGGTGTCCATTCAGTAGTCGCCCTTGCCCATCTATCGGGATTCATTCTGTAAACATGGCCTGCCCATTTCCATTTTAGACTATGGCACTGCATCATTAGGCTCTTAGTTCCACTACTAGTGATAATTCTTCTATTCCTTATTTTTTCCCTCCTGCTTATTCCGTGCATTGATCTTAACATCTGACACTGAGCTGAAACTAATCTTCGATCCATGATTTGTGTCAGTGACCATGTCTGACATCCATATAAGATAGTGGGGAAAACGCAGCTTTGTAAAACCTTATTTTTTATAGATGCGGATACCTTTCCTTTGAAAATTTTCTTTAATGTCCAAAACTTCTTCCATCCGAGCCTTATTCTCCTATTTACTTCACAATTCAGTGTGTCCTGGAAAGCAACCAATTGTCCAAGGTAGACATATTCTTTCACATTCTCTATTATACATGTTCCTTCACCCTCCTCCACCACTATCTGGTTCATCTTGATATTGGACATAATCTTTGTTTTTGACCAATTAATCGTTAGGCCGTATTTCTTACAAACATTCATTAAGTCCACTATCATCTTCTTTATTCCAGCTTCCTCATATGAAAAGAGTAAAATATCGTCTGCAAACCGTAAGTTGCTTAGCTTTCTTCCACTTATATTAATTCCTTGTTCATCCCAATCCAGTTCTCTAAATGCTTTTTCCAGAACGCAATTAAATAATATAGCCGACATTGGACAACCCTGCCTGACTCCTCGTCTCACCTCGAACTCCTCTCCATTTTTTTCCAGTGCTATGAAAGCCTTCACATTATCATATATACTTTGGATGACTTCAATGTATGTATCTTTAACACCTGCTTCTTTTAAAGCTTTCCAAATCTCCTCATGTTCTAGCGAATCAAAAGCTTTATTAAAATCAATGAAGCATAGCACAAGGGGAATATTATACTCCTTGCATTTCTCTAATACTTGGCTTAACGTGTGCAGCTGATCTTGAGTAGAGAAGCCCGGCCTAAATCCTGCCTGTTCAATAGAGTGCGATATGAATATATCTCTTATAATCCTACTCTGAATTATTCTGGCGAAAAGCTTATAGAAAACTGACGTTAAGCTTATGGGCCTATAATTATTTAGAATATCCTTTTCCCCTTTCTTATGTATTAGTACTATCTTACTTACTTTCCAGCACTTCGGTACAGTTTTCTCCTTCATGATTCTATTAAACAGTACATGTAATGGCTCTATTAGAGTCTCTACACCGTGTATAACTATTTCGTTGCACATGTTGTCCTCACCAGGGGCTTTCTTACTTTTCAATTTCTTCACAGCTATTTCTATTTCTTCTTTCATTATTCCCGGTTCAACCATGCTCGAGTCGACTACCACCTCTGTTCCACTTTCCCTGTTGCTGCTGTAGATCCTCTTGTAATACTCTGTAGCTTCCTCCAACATTTTTTCCCGGTCTGTAATCGTTCCATTTTCCGTCTTCATTTTGTGCATCCAGCCCTTTTTTATCCCAGACATCTCTCTTAGCGTCATTTTGGTTGCTCCTCTCACCTCCATATTTCTTTCGATGATCTCCTCCTCGTACTTGGTGATATCCTGCTTTACTCTTTTTCTCACTTCCTTTCTTATAGCAGAATGCATCCTTTTCTCATCCTCACTTTTATTAACTTTTCTGTTTAGCCTTTCTCTTTCCTCAATCATCGCAACTGTTTCTTCTGAGAGTTTCTTGCTTCTCTTGTGCTCTCCTCTCACTTTACTTTCTTCGTTTTCCCTCGTTACTGCTTCCTTAATATTACTTAAAATTGTATCGTAGATATCCTCTATATTCCCCATAGGGTCCACTTTACGCTTTCCGAAAGCACTAAACAGATTTTGTTGATACCGTCCACAATAATATTTACATCGCTAAATCCTCCAGTCTTTCCCCTGTTCAACGACCCAACTTTTGCAATGTCGTACCTTCTAATTTTTACACCTATTTCCCATAGAAGATCTATAAATTCGGTCACATATTCATTGTTGTTGTAATTTGTTAAACCATAAACAATCAGATTCAATTTTCTATTCTCCACAGCTTCAGTAAGAAATTCTCTACATTCGCCCACCTCAACTCTCAGATCATTGATAGCTTTCTCTGTTTCTGTTTTATTTAATTTATTAAACACATAGAAAACAATAATTGAAAAGTAACCTAATCAAGTCATCGTAACGTGCCTTAGTCGGCTAATTCGGATTGTACGTGACCCAGAAATTTTTTGAGTTAGACCTCTACCTGGTTAATATACAGGAGGGTTGTTTTTCTTCAGAAAATGAGCGGAGCACTGCGAAGCGGCTATTAAAAATTCAAGGGTACACAAAATTAAGGTTTTTAATTTAATATGCAGGATTTTATTACCTAACCTCCAAGTGGGGTCACGTACAATCCGAATTTACCGCCTTAGTCAATAATGGCTAAAACAACTGAAGAACTAGATGTGTTAATCAATTTTGAATAGTATCCAAAATATTAATTTGTATATTTATTAGCTAACACTCATAGCACCATAATCACACCGAAACCAAACTCTTACTCTCTTAAAGAGTAACTAAAATGAGTGTCTTTTACTACTAAGTTTCACTCGAGCTAAATTGAAAACTACGCTTGAGTTATAAACAAAAGCATGTAACATTACCTTGTAATGACCAAAGAATTAACTGTATAATCTTGCTTACCTCATCTGAAAGCTTATTAATTCCTTCATCGTGGATTTTTATGTGTTTAGCATTCTTCGCAATAAAACTGCCAGATTCCTTAGGGCTAAGTGTCATAATGAATCTAACTATTGTAGATCTAAAAAAAATAATTGTATTTAAAAAAGAATGATAGTATGAAGAGGTAGGCTTAAAATAAGATTCAACAGATAACAGATTAGATAGATGATGGATGAAAAAAATCAAATTATGAATACGGTTTCGGTATGTGTTTGAGAATCATAATTCCCGCCACTCAAAATCCACTCTTGTAACTTTTTATTTATCGAATTACATCACAAGTTTATCACTTGATTCAAAAATAGCGTTACCTTTCGATAACGAACACGAACAGAATTTATTTGAAATAGTCAGCTGACTATATAGTTTGTTTTTATTTTAGTTGTTTATCTCTTAAAAATCACTGCTGATAGTATACTTCAATTGTTAAAATTTGTAACAAAGTTTAGTTTTATTTTTTTATAACGCACACAATTTATTTTCCAAGATGACAACCATTAGGCCCTTTATGTGCTCCGATCTTCTTCAGTTTAATGAAATGTAAGAGTTTAATTTTGCCGGCGTCCATGTGCTTTTATTGTTTCATTCACTTTTAATATTAATTTACTTTGAACGATGGAAATTCATATGCATTTTTATGTTATCATTATGTTTCTCTAGTTTTAAAGTTACCATGTTTTTAGATATTTTAAGCTTTATTTCTCTAAAATGCATGTATACTAAATATTAACTTGGTAAACTCATTACATTTTTGAAACCAGGGAATAGTTGCCCTCTTTCGTTTATTAGTTTTATTCTTTTTTTAAAAAATTATTATCCTCTCACGAAACCTAAATTAAACCCGTATGACACTAGGCTCATTTAGAAATAGACATAATATTCCAAAAGAAATATAAATATACTGCTAAAGTGAAGGAGACAGTGTGGTCGAGACTCACTTGGCAGCAACATTTTGCTTGATTTATACATTTTAGAGTTTGTTAAACAGTACATTTGTATAATTTATACGTTTGAGATATTATATCTGTATGATTTCTACGTAGGAGAGTTGGGCTATAGTGAACTGTACTATACCATTGAATTTTGTACTTCGATTTGGACCTCTACCTGGTCTATATGCTGCACCAGGGTTGTTTTTCTTTTGAAAATGAGCGGATCAACGTGAAGCAGTGAGGTGTGGCCGTTGAAATTCTTGGGCAAAAAAATTAATTTTGTTCTTTGATTCTGTAAACAGTACCGTACAATTCACTTTTACCGAGAGTTGATATCCCTTTGTCAATATAATTATTTGAATGAGGCCAGCCCACTTTTCTAAAGCCTTTCCCAAAAACTACATTGTATTCTCCAGTTGTAGCAGCAAAATTTGTCATATATTGAAACTTGGTTTATGACTTTGTCATTCATAACTGTAGAATTTTATATCTGAAGGGTCCCCAATATTTATTTATTATTTTTTTTAGGAGTTGAGAGAACGGTAATTTAAAGAAAAAAAAAAATCTGGGGGACTTACGCCCGAAGATGTAGACCATGAATTTGGTCCTTTGAACAAGCCCGGGTTGTCTAGTATCAATCCAAAACTGGATTGATACTAGACAACCAAACCCTCTAACCAAGAGTGAAGTGTTTGAAAACCATGTCTTCACAACTCTATAGTTACGTTTGATAGTTTTTTTAAAAAACCACCATGAGAGTGTTGAAAATGATTTTCCTGGCTGAACCTGGTGGCGCTACCCATTTATTTAACAATGCTGGTTGGACATTAGGGGCCCGGTCCGGGAATTGAACCCAGAGGTGGCGATCAGCTATCCAACCACTGACCACACCTGCCTAATTTAATTCAGGTTCATGAAATAAATATTAAAATAAACTCACCTAAAAAAATTGTTCCACTCCCTAAAATTTCGGAGACTTCAGTTATCCAATTCTACTGCCAAGACAAAGTCATAAACCCATTTATGACCAACTTTCTGGTCTGTCTATGTCAAACATCAGACATGTGGAAAAATGAAATGTGCAAAACTTCTAACATAAATTATTCTAAAAATAATATATTAAAAAAAAAGTTTCATGAATGGACTAATTTTTGTTTTGTTGAACTATTTTTGAAGGGCCAAAATAATTTTCATTAAATATATTTACATCTTGTTTTATTACTTTTTAGTACTAATATTATTTTTGTGTCTGTTTCAGAAACATGGACACATTAACAGAAACTGTATCCTTTACTTTAGCTCTAAGTTTGAGTTATTTGTTATAAATGGGTTTTAATAAGATATTTTGTTTTTGCTGAAATTTGGGGATTATGCTCTGTAATATCAATTTNTATACATTTTAGAGTTTATTTCCCTTTGTTAAACAGTACATTTGTATAATTTATACGTTTGAGATATTATATCTGTATGATTTCTACGTAGGAGAGTTGGGCTATAGTGAACTGTACTATACCATTGAATTTTGTACTTCGATTTGGACCTCTACCTGGTCTATATGCTGCACCAGGGTTGTTTTTCTTTTGAAAATGAGCGGATCAACGTGAAGCAGTGAGGTGTTGAAATTCTTGGGCAAAAAAATTAATTTTGTTCTTTGATTCTGTAAACAGTACCGTACAATTCACTTTTACCGAGAGTTGATATCCCTTTGTCAATATAATTATTTGAATGAGGCCAGCCCACTTTTCTAAAGCCTTTCCCAAAAACTACATTGTATTCTCCAGTTGTAGCAGCAAAATTTGTCATATATTGAAACTTGGTTTATGACTTTGTCATTCATAACTGTAGAATTTTATATCTGAAGGGTCCCCAATATTTATTTATTATTTTTTTTAGGAGTTGAGAGAACGGTAATTTAAAGAAAAAAAAAAATCTGGGGGACTTACGCCCGAAGATGTAGACCATGAATTTGGTCCTTTGAACAAGCCCGGGTTGTCTAGTATCAATCCAAAACTGGATTGATACTAGACAACCAAACCCTCTAACCAAGAGTGAAGTGTTTGAAAACCATGTCTTCACAACTCTATAGTTACGTTTGATAGTTTTTTTAAAAAACCACCATGAGAGTGTTGAAAATGATTTTCCTGGCTGAACCTGGTGGCGCTACCCATTTATTTAACAATGCTGGTTGGACATTAGGGGCCCGGTCCGGGAATTGAACCCAGAGGTGGCGATCAGCTATCCAACCACTGACCACACCTGCCTAATTTAATTCAGGTTCATGAAATAAATATTAAAATAAACTCACCTAAAAAAATTGTTCCACTCCCTAAAATTTCGGAGACTTCAGTTATCCAATTCTACTGCCAAGACAAAGTCATAAACCCATTTATGACCAACTTTCTGGTCTGTCTATGTCAAACATCAGACATGTGGAAAAATGAAATGTGCAAAACTTCTAACATAAATTATTCTAAAAATAATATATTAAAAAAAAAGTTTCATGAATGGACTAATTTTTGTTTTGTTGAACTATTTTTGAAGGGCCAAAATAATTTTCATTAAATATATTTACATCTTGTTTTATTACTTTTTAGTACTAATATTATTTTTGTGTCTGTTTCAGAAACATGGACACATTAACAGAAACTGTATCCTTTACTTTAGCTCTAAGTTTGAGTTATTTGTTATAAATGGGTTTTAATAAGATATTTTGTTTTTGCTGAAATTTGGGGATTATGCTCTGTAATATCAATTTATTTTTTAGAAAAAAATTTAGCTTTTTGTTATTACAGACAAAAAACATTTTGACCCACTGAGGAATCAAAGCAGGGACATCTACTCTACTCTCCTCACTCTACACATTTATTTTTTTGTTTTATTGGGCATCCATTTAAATTTTCCATTAAATTTTTTTTTTACTTTCACATAGGGTGAGATGGACAGATAATAAAATGTTATTTCAGTATATACGCTGAATTATTAATTAATAACGTATATGCCTAATAACCTACGATTCCCAAAAAAGTACTTGGAGTAGGTATGTACTTCCCTGTGATTTTTTTACGCCAGTGATGCTCCACATGAAGAACTCACATTAAATAATTGTGCTCTTATATCAGCATATTTTGTTTTCAATATGGCTACTAGGGAACATTTTTCGGGAAAAATTACTTATTCCTAATCTGCCTGTAAGAGCTATAAAATTATTTATAACATGTTATATAAGCATAAGCTTTTCTTTTAACTCCCTCATTTGCCCATAATTGTTTCTACAATTCCAGTAAAAATGAAAATTTAGTGATAATAGTTATTTAATATTTTCTAACTTTTCAAGATGTTTAAAACAATGTATAACTTGTCATGGTGACTAAAATCTTGTTCAGTTGTCTGCCGTATTTCAAATATTAAGTTTGAAATTTTAATAGTTTCATATTATTTTCCTGCTAATCAAGATTTTTAAAATTATATACTCCCAATATCGGGTATTAGTGGTTCTTCTGCTTATTCATCTAGCTTAGTAAAAGCTGTCTTACTCTCAAAATGGTGTTCCTATATTATTCAGTAGAAATTGAGTGTTTCATTTTACTAAAAATTACAGGGTTCATACCGAGTTCTCTGATAAATTTGAAACACATCCAAAAACCAGCTCATATCACTCTGGCAGATCCTGCATTATACAAAATATCAGAAATTTATATTCTCACTAGAGCATATTTAGTCTGGATTCATAGCTGTTCTAAAACAATCGAATCTTCAAAAAGCAATATACGTGGCCTGATCAAAAAGTATCCGACCTTAATATTTATTGGCGAAACAAACGAAGCTATGGGGGCGGTGCTTGGTGTACAGTAGCAGGGAGGACCAGTGTGCAAGCACATTTTTTGGTGTCTGTAACACGTGTCAGGTGGTCGTAGGCTATTCATTAGTGAGCAAGTGCGAATGAGTGTCGTCGCATTTTTCTTTTAGACAAAATGACTGAAAAAGTCGAACAACGGTGGTGAACTTGGTGATTCTCAAGTGGAAACAGTCCGAATGATTGAACAAGTGTTTGGGAACGAAGCAATGAGCACCACACAGATTAAGGAGTGGTACAACCACTTCATTGATGGCCGCTCCTTAGTGGTGAATGAAGCATGTTCTGGAATGCCTTCAACATCCAGAAATAAAGTCTTCATTGATCAAGTAATGATCAATGACCTTGGTGGTCATTGATCATTACTTGGTGGTGCAGAATCGCCGAATCACGATCATAAAACTTGTAAACGAGGTGAACATTAGTTTTGGGTTCAAAACTATATGTTTTGAGTTTTGGGTTCGATCCATTTTGTCTGAAGACTTGGCCCTCAGGAAGTCTCAGCAAAGTTTGTGCCTGAACTGCTAACAATTGAGCAAAGAAACCTTCGTCTAGAGATAACACAGGACATATTGGATACTCTTAATCTGACACTCTTCTCTTCCCAAATTAATCTTTCGGACTGTTTCCACTTGAGAATCGCCAAGCTTTAAACAAAATTTTATACAGTAACGTTGTTTGACTTTTTTAGGCCTTGTGTCTAAAAGAAAAATGCGACGACACTCATTCGCACTTGCTCACTAATGAATGGCCTATGACCGACTGACACGTGTTACAGACATACAAAAAAATGAGCATGCACACTAGGGCTCCCTACTACTGTACACCAAGCCCCGCTCCCATAGCTGTTTGTTTCGCCAAAAAAAATTAAGGTCGGATACTTTTTGATCAGACCACGAACAATTCAGACGAAGTACATTAGGATGGATCAATACAGGTCATGCATGTAATAAGAACTCAAATATAACAGAAAAAGCTGTGTACTTATTAATTTCTTAAAGCCCTTTGGGATCTGATTACACATACCGTAGCGAAGTACAGGTAAACAGCTTGTAAATGTATAAATATGAATGTGTTATACATTTAGTCCTGCTCTCACATGTGTGTCACTTGTACTCTCACTATTATCAGGGGGAGAGGGATTAGCTCTAAATCAGACAAGTTAAGCATTATCGGCTGTGGTCAGTAGTTAGATGGGTGTCCACCTGACCATAAAGATCTGGGATTGATTCCTGGACCAGCCCAACATTGTTCACCCAGCATTGCTCGAAAGAAGAACCCAGGAAGCTGCTTGAAAGAGTAAAGCCTCCAATTTTTGGCAAAAAATTGAGATTGCATGGTTAATGACCAAAGACTACTCAATTTTTTTCTAACCCGGGATTGTTCAATTGACCAATCCAATTGGGTGGAAAAGCCCCATGGGGAAAAAAAATCACTTTACTAATTTAGTAATATAAATGTACATTGTCCTTTACTAATAAAAATAGTATGGAATGCCGTTTTACCTTCAATATTTGTGGCATTGGCCAGAGTATTTCCAAATTGCTGTAGCCCCTAATGGTGACTTCATGGGATACAGTAAGTACTGAATTAATGTTATTATCTTAAATTGTGTTTCGTCATTACTTTACTTTAAAAGACTATGAAATTAACTCTTAATATAGAGGTTAATAGAGTTAGTAGTTAATAGAGAGGTCTTAATGCTATGAAATTAATTTTAATAATTATAAGGAGGCTGGAAGTTACCAATAGTTTTATAGTCTATAAAAATTTGATTTGTCATAAAAATAATCTTGAAATTTAAAAAATTCTGTATTATTTGAATGTTGAGTAAATATAAATAATTCTCTTCATGGAATTTTTAAATTTAAAAATAGCAAATTAAGTTTTAATTGTAATTATTGTCTATTACTGTCATTAACATTCATTATTATTATTATTTTTTGTTAAGTAATGGGAAAATCTGAAGGCAAAGGAGATAATTGGCATGGACATGTCACAGCTCTTACTGTGTCTTCAAGATACCGCAGGTTCGGTGTAGCAAAAACTCTAATGAACAACCTGGAGCAAATATCTGAAGAGTAGGTTTTTATTGACAGTTTATTGTATAATGTTTTAAAAAATTAAATAATTATAAAGAGATATATTGTCTAACTCAAATGTTATTTGTTTTTAGGAAAAATTGTTATTTTGTAGACTTGTTTGTTCGTGTGAGTAATTTAAATGCCATAGACATGTATAAAAAATTAGGCTACATTGTCTACAGGACAGTATTAGAATATTATTCTGGAGATCCAGACGAAAATGCATTTGGTAAGTTTGAGCTTTATTGTTTTAATTTAATTTTTTTTAGCAATATTGTTATAGATATTATCTTTTGCTGTTTGTATAGCCAATTGCTTGAGATTTTGGCGGTTATTAGATTTATAAAGTTTAATAACACGAGTTTAACATATTTAATTTAATTTTTAAGGGGAATAAACACTATTTCTTCTTAGAAACTATTTGTAATAACAGGTTTTGGTTACTTAAGAGCCATCTTAAAATTCTAAATTAGTTGTACAATCACAGTAACATGTTATCGAAGTGACACACATTGGATAATCAATTTTTAATGATAAATATCACTTTTTATTTTTGCAATGAGACAATTCTTAGTTTTTTTTTGTTTTTTTTTCTTTGGGTTTTTAGTCCCGTTCGACTGCTCATTGGGTCATTACAGGACGGGGGGTTATCCGACCACTTTACTCATCTACTCGATGAGATCATCAGTGTGAAACATGTCTGACCCCTCCGGGATTCGAACTCACGTCGGGTTTCAGACCTTGGTTTCAGAGCCGAGGATGTTATCCACTCGGCCACGCCGGCCCCTANAAATTAAGTAACATTATATTATTTTTTATCAGTGCTAAAAGTTTGAGAATACTTGTCCCTTCTCTGTGGCCTCAATTTGGCAAGTTAATTGGGATCTGAAAATTTAACTTTATTGAAACTATAATCCTTTAGCATTGCCAAGGATACCTTGGAACAATCCATTAAAAAACCTATAGATTTTAAATCTGTCATGTATTATATCTCAAAACAAGTAAATGCTGATTGATCCCTTTCTTACTACAAAAAAAAAATCTACCGGCACCCTCCTCTTTCAAACTTAATTTTATTTATTTCATCGCTATGAAGAGGTGTGAAAATTATTATTCATATTGTAAGCATTGAGCATTATAATATCTTTCCCGGCGTAGAAAAAAACTCAAAACTCAAATATTCCTGTAAATATAGTCGTTTCTTTGTAATGAGTCGATTCACCAAAAAAAAAAAAAATAAATAAAAAAAATAAATAAATACTTGTACAGTAGACGCCGCTAAATGTGATCACTTTGGGACCCAGAACAAATGATAACATTAACCTACTGATAAAAATAAGCAAAAGGTACCATAGGTGGAAGTAAAACTCAAAACAAAACAAAATTATAAACAAGACTGTCTTTATTATGTACACTGAGTAATGCGATGAACTTTTGTTGATGACGATGAACTTCAATTCAAATCATTGAAAGAATAACACTTACTGAGTTTTGAGATCTAACTGTGGTCCTTTGTAGTAATGCGGGGAGGTGACGTTTACTTTCTGGAAAAAAGGATGTTCACCTAAACACCAGTGCCACAGCAATAGTTGTTTCCCCAAAAATAATAAAAAAAAAAATTATTTATCTTGACTTTGATTACAATAAACGAAATATTGATAAATAAACAGAAAATTTTTATTGCATTGGCATTGGGTTGTAAGCTATTTTGACCACACTAACAGGTTGATAACATTATCCATGATTATATTAAGCGGAGCCCACTGTACATCATATTTTAATGTCATTAATTATGATTATTTGGCACCTTCAAATGCAATTAATTCTGAAATTAAAATTATTAGTATAATATTAAATATTTCTTTAATGGATTGTTTAGATTAATTTGTTGATTATATTACAAATATAAAATATTGTGATGGAATATGGTATTTGCAAACTGCTTGCCAACCAAGCTAGGGCTATATTATTCGCTACTTTTATTTTAAGAATTAATAAATAATTGAAGAAAAATAAAAAGCATTTTGAAATATGAAATAATTATAATGAATTTTAAAATCTATACAGCGTGGGAAAATCGAAGGAGAGCCAATGAGACCTAGAGATTTTGATATATGACCTTGTAGATGTTAAAATACGGAGCTCTCATTGGTTTCCCCTACGGTTCCCAAGCTTTCAGAGTAAACACTAAATGTAATATTAGTGTAGTGGGAAATCATAATCACTTCTGATTGATAATATATTTTATATAATTTCTTTAATGTAAAAAAGGAAGATATTTTTTAATGTAATTTCTTTGATTTGGAATAAGTATTGTAGTCTAAAACATTATTTATATTTGTAAAAAATAATTGTATAAAATTATTTGTAATTAAAGAGGGTTTCAAAAGAGTTTAAATTTATTATATAGTTCTGATAGTCCAGTCAATAAAGACATTGTAGAGTGCATGAAATAAGCCACATTTTTTGACTTCAGGAATTTGTTAGGAGTAGTTAGGGGGTAAACATACTAAAAGTCCCGCCCCTAGGAGGTGAGCATAGGGTGGGAGGGGGGGCAGAAGGTCCCAAAAATTGGGGTTTCAATTATATCTCGGAAGCGGTGGACTCTAGAAAAAAAGATTTAAAATAAAAGTTAAAGCCTATTAAATTTCCTATAAACCCGACCTGTATTGTATCTATACATATTTGTCGAAATTCCAACGGTTTCCGAGATATACGTAGTTGAAAATCGATAATTTTCGAAAAAAAATAATTTTTACCTCAAGGGGGCTTTTAAAGAAAACTTTTTCATGTTTTCCTTGAAAACTCGAAAACCGCGGACTCTAGCTAAAAAGAGTTTATGTACCAAATTAAACTACATAAAATTTCCTACAAAAAAGGCCTTAATAATATTTTCTCTAAATAGAATAGTTTACGAGATACAGGGGATGGAAAAAGCCTTAAATATTAAAAATAGTGTTTTAATGGCTATAAAATTAATGTTAATTAAAGTGGGTTCAGACCGAATATTGAATTTTTTTTCAACATCTAAGTGCAGTAATATACTTTTTTTGAGGGATAAATTGTGTACTAGGTACATTTGAGAAGGAGGGAGGGGGGCAGAGGCGTGAGAGAATGCGGGACCTTCTTGTCCAGTAAATGAGTTCTCAAAAGAGGGGTGTGGAGTGCATGTATATGTGACGTATTTGACCTCAGTGCTTTGTTAGCAGGGCCGGATCTAGACATTTTTTAAGTGGATGCAAACTATATTTCAGCCCCCCCCCCCTCCACTGGTTTCTCGACCATACTGGTAATTAAGTCGAAGGAAATTGACCAAAACAATTTTAAGGTTTACAAATAGGAATGTTGATAAAAGCAAATTTAAGTAATGGCAATCAAGGTGGACGAGAGGTAAGGGGCTCCCTTCGGAAATTTTTTTAATTTTAGCCCCTCTTGAACTGCATTTTTAGACTGCTTTAGGGCATAAAAATCACAAATTTAAAGTAGAAGTAGAAGTAAGGTCATTAAAGTGCTCAAAGATGACCAAATTATTACCACATAATTTATTTTATTTGAACATTACAAGAAAAGCCAAAAATGGCTCGATGGTAACCTTGGTTTTATTTATCTATTTCAGCTTTGTTTAAAAATTTTGATGAACATTTTTTGAACGAGTAATTTTTTTCATAAAAACCATATTTAATTATATTAAAAATGTAACGTCTTAAAATTGCATTAAATTCCTACGCAAATTAGACAATCAAAAATTATATTGCAGTTTAAACAGCGTTTGATGCATAAACTAAAAATCATGCAGTTGTGTAAAGTTTCAATGTGTTACACTTTACTACTGAGCGAACCATCGTACCCTTCCGTAACCGTACATATACTTTTGAACTTCAAAGAATGTATAGGATATTTTTTAACAGGGTTTTATTGCGAAAAAGAACTGGACAACATACTTCAAAATTAAAACCCCTCCAAAAATGTATTTACGGTTATTTATTTAGCGACCTAATATAATTAACCTTTACACACACACTCGAACAACTAAAACCATTACAGTTTTGAAAGTTAAATATAAAGAATATTCAGTAAACAGCAAAATTGAAACATTGTTTCAAAATCCCCCAAATTTTACTTAGTGCCCAACTTACGCTTTGAACTTGAACCCTACTGCTGGGCACCCCTGAGAATAATTATTAATAAATAAAGTAGTAACAGTGATAAGTGAATACCAGCATATAATATGTTAATATGCTGTATATTATATGTACACATGTACACTTATTCAATTTTTTTCTCTTTTTGTTTGTTTGTTTCTTCTAAAAAATTCATTGATGTTTAGTTCTGTAAAATATCTAATTCATTTTCTATCCCTAATACCTTTCCCCCTGTTTGGCGCCCTCGTCATTTTTGGCGCCCCCATCAGTTATTTGGCGCCACCTGCAGCCGTGTAGTTCCACGTAGTCCGGCCCTGTTTGTTAGGAAGTCAATATACTAGTCCCCGCCTCTGGGAGGTTAATTAAAGGGGGGTGGGGGGTAGAAGGTACCAAAATTGGGTTTTTCAATTATATCTCGAATGTGAGACATATTGCATTTTGTCCTTTATGTTAAACAATTTCAATCTATACTTTATTTTTAAATATTCTTGTATTAGTTTTGAAATTATTTAGCTAAGTTAAAGTTTCAAATTTCAAAATAGCGGTTGAAATCAAAACGAAATTCACTGGGAATGTTTGTCTTATAAAGAGATATAACTCAAATTTCAGCGCAATCGGATTTTTGACTTTTTTAAAAAAAATATTTGCTAACACAGCGAAATGTGTTATTAGAAGAGCAGAGTGTGAACACTCCATTCCATGGAATTGGGCTTAATATAAACGAGGCATTAAAGTTATAATCAGGGTTGGGAATTGAAATAAAAAGCATATATTTCAAAACTTATGAGGTCATAAAAAAGCACATTTCTTGGTTTGAAGAATATTTTCACATATTTTACAAGATTAAGATAATTGTGGAATATTTTAATGATAAAAAAATTTTATTGTAAGAAAAACACAATTTTAAATATATATGCTTTCTATTTTGTTTCACATAGGGGTGTTTTTAATATGAAAAAGAATACCACATTTAAAGATGTGTAGCAAACAATCTAGGAACACCCAGCACAAAGATCACCTTTCCTCAGAGAGTTGAACTTAGTTGTAAGTTTGTGTTTTTCAATTATTTACCATGTCAAAGGATAGAAGTAGACCAGTTGCTCTGCTTAATCAATGGATTATAAGGGGAAATCCAGCCCTGTCCAACTAGCAGGGGTGGGGGAGTACTATCACTCCCAATGGTGCTGGCAGCTGTCAAAAAGTGGAAATTACGCGGGGTAAACAAATCTAACTGCATTTCTTCTGACTTGTTACCCAATTTACCTACTTCTACATTATGAAGTCTGATAGCTCCTTTTTTCCCAGAGTTGATTGAGACACTGCTAACTATTATTCACCACTAACATATGACAACAAAAAGTTTTTTGCCACCTTTTTTGCTTTGAAATTTATTTTATCTACTCACGGCAGCAAAATTAAGCATTGTTTTACTGTTTTCAGTCAGCAAAATGTCATTTTTCTTGATTCTTTTGAATAAAGTATCAGCAAAATATCAAAGTGTCAGCAAAATAACAAACAGGCTGTCACATTTTAAGAAAATGTTACTAAAAAAAAAAGGTTACTTCATCGCAGGTTATAAAAACTCCCACACTGTTTATTTTTAAATCCTTTATATTAACTTCACTTTTGTGCCTGGGTGCCTGGGGGAGTGCCTGGGGGAGTGCCTGGGTGCCTGGCGTCAACATTTTTGGAAGGCTAGTTAACCCTCTTCTACTTATCCGATCGAGCTGAAACTTGGCACATAGACTCTNTTTGCCTTTGTTTTGTTTTCTTGATGACTCAAAATTCCATTTTGCTGCCTAGTTACATAAATAACTATTTTAGCATTGAAATCTTATTCTAATTTCTTTAGGCCAACATCGGTGGTACAGATATATATATCATCATTGATGTCCCATCTCTACCTCATGGCAGAGAGGGCTTAGATCCCCTAACCCATTTTATCCCTATGAAAAAAATAGAACCCTTCATCAGTCAGGTACAGTAGTAAGGACGAGGGACTAAAGAGAATATTTCCCATGCTCATTGTGTTTTAAAAAATAGGTACATTAATAGTGAATGTAAATGGTCAATACGTTGTGTATATTCAAGCAAACCTCCAGGACACTACAATAAAGAAACATTCAGTTCCTACAACATGTCAACGTCCTAAAAGATATAATAGACTAAAGGGAATGAGTAATGACATACTATAAACCTACTATGTGAGTATCTCAGCTATCTATCTACCTAACTAAACCTATTAATTTATCTATATCCATGTGTTGTTTCACTTTTCATTTTATCTAACTCTTTTTATTTACTTTTTTTCTTCTATATTTCTCTTTTGTTTTATTAATTAAATGTCAAATAAAACAAAAATAACAATAATTAAATAAATAAAAGTAATAAAGCAATTATTTAAAATGATATTTATTACAAAATAATTTACATTATGTACAAAAAATAATTAAATGTTTATCTTTCCCCTTTCAAGAGAGTTAAACAGCAGTGGTTGGCCCAAAATTTAGATTTAGTAGCAGGATTTAAATGAATATCCTTCAATTTGAAATTTGAAAATAAAATCTTGGGGCCTATCTGTTGTCTCCTTCACCTCAGCTATTAGTGAATAAATAGTAACTTTAAGGCAACATTGATCAGAAATTAAAAAAAAAATAAAAATAATAATCCAACTTCCAATTGCTTTTGGTGTTATTATTTTAAAATTCAATTTCTCTCTAGAATTCACTGAGTAAGTTCCTCAAAATCTCAGTAAAAACAACTAATTTAGTCAGTTGTACGGTCTATCCCATTTATCATCCTTATTACTATACGTACAATAAATTATGTTTCATCCTCTCCTGGTAATAAAAATATAATAGATAAAGACTATTTCTTAATCTAACGTTTATCCTCTTCCTGATTAATCAATCTAATCATCTTTAGTTGACTAAGAACCATGCCTGTCATAAATAAACTCCTTTGTTTTATTGAACCCTACTCAAATTCATATTTTCTGAGGATTTTAAGAGAACAATAAGAACAATACAGAACTGTTCTTTTCTTCTGTGGATGATGCTTTGAAGACAAATAATTGCACTGCTGTAATTAAGGTTCTGAGTCTTGTTGTTGTTTCTTCCATGCTTTGGCTTTTTCGAGAAGCTTAAGATTTGGTTTAACAGCTTCATCCTCTGGGAATATGTAGTCCATAACTTCTTCCCAACCTTCTTCCGCCTGAACAATAATAATAACCACATTATTGTTAACAATAGAGTAAAACATACATTCGTGTAAGATAAAACATTTTAAAATACAGGGAATGTAAGTAATAAATGTTGAGAAAAAACCATTATCCAAATATAATTATAGTTACACTCTAAACATGGATTTGCTCTCTTTTTTAAATTTAATTTACAGGAATTAGTATTTCTTTTATTTTAATAAATAGTGTTGGGACGAAGACTAGATGTCGAAATTCAAGGAGAATATTCAGGAGGTCAAAACTGAACTTTCTTGTCCCATGAGTTTAGCCGCGATGTGTTTTTGTTATGGAGCTTTACTGATGTAGATTTTATAGACTTAACATGTTTTGAAGATGTATTATTCGTGATGATATGTATTGTTCGTCTATTTATTAATTAAGAAAATATAAGGACCACCTATACATTGATCTCATTGTCTGAGAAGAACTCACTTCCATGATCATTATCAAAATTTAGCATTGACAAATAAAATCATGTCTTGTTCAAAGAAGAAATTACTTTATGAGTAACAGAATTGAGAACATTAAAGTCTGTATACACCAAAAAACAAAAGATATCTGAATGGTCATGGCATTGTATAAAAGTTCATAAACGACTTCAATTTCTGAGAGCTTAGCACTTCGCTGAAGCAGAGATGTACTGTGATAAGAAAAATTGTAATAAAAATTTCAAAAAATCACAATAAATCCTTCTGGATCCCAGAATATGTTTTGAAATCGTATACCTCATTTTAAATGAATTATTTTTAAAGGACAATTTATGCACTTTCGAATGTCGTAAAGAGACTATCTTTATTAATTTTAAATTTATAAAGCATTTTAACAAGCAAAACATGTGGGATTGAAAGCATCAGTAAATCTTGATAGGCAAAATACATTGAAGCTCCTTGTGTAGGACAAAAAAAAGTTTTGACCTCCTAGAAATTCCTACATCTGGACTTAAAAAATATTATTATCACTCCAGTAACTAAGTAACATAGGTATATGTAACCGGACTATGATTTAGCACTCACAACTGTTATTACCGTTGTATGTAATTTATTAAATAATTTGAACATGATCATAGGAATGCACATTAAGTGTGACAGGTAATATGATTATTGTAATTAACTAAATATTTTAATCTGTTTGTATAGATCAGTTTTTTTGTTTTTTTTTTTTTGTTTTTTTTTTTAATAAATCAATGGAGGAATTATTTTATTTTGCCAAAAAGAGGAAAGTAAGTAAATAGGCTAAATCGGATATTATATTTGATACAATATTGGCGTATGAATAATCCCACAAGTTAAGCAGTAGATTCTGATCACTGGCTCAATTTTTTGTTGACAAAGTTTACAATATTTAATGTGTTTCTCAAGTTCTTCATCCATATTAGGCCACCACAAGTGGAAACATGGAGAGGCATAACATTGTTGTAAATCCCAGGCAAAGGATAAGAGTTATAATGGAAGTTGAGGAGTAACCCCCAGGGAAGCCTGGAGCAGAACCACAGAATAATAATAATAACCATTTATTAAATGTAAAAAATAACAAGCATTTAGGGTTAACATAGTACATAATATTATAAGTAGATTTTCTTCTTTTTTTTACATTTAACTCAGCCGAGGCTGTGGTAACCTCTAAAGGTTTTTGAGTTCGTTTATTTTTTTAATAATTTGTAAGTTTTTTAATTTCTTATAATTAATTAATTTAATAGTAGAATTTTTATTAAGAATTTTTAGAGTAAAAGATTCATGTATNGTAGGACAAAAAAAAGTTTTGACCTCCTAGAAATTCCTACATCTGGACTTAAAAAATATTATTATCACTCCAGTAACTAAGTAACATAGGTATATGTAACCGGACTATGATTTAGCACTCACAACTGTTATTACCGTTGTATGTAATTTATTAAATAATTTGAACATGATCATAGGAATGCACATTAAGTGTGACAGGTAATATGATTATTGTAATTAACTAAATATTTTAATCTGTTTGTATAGATCAGTTTTTTTGTTGTTTTTTTTTTTTCATATAATAAGAAAAAAAAAATTTTTATTAAAATTAAGAATATTTTCTTATTAAAATTAATAAAACATGAGTAATAAAAATAAACCAAGAATTACAGAATAACTTACTCCATCTGGTCCAACAATCCTTTGCCTCTTTTTGATTCTGTTAGGCATTTTAGCTTGGAGTTTCTCAATGTGCTCAGCAGATCCATGAGATATCTCAAGCTGTTTCCAGGCTTCAAGTAGGAGCACCCTCTCCTCTTTATCCCCAGACACACGGAGAGCAGCATTAGCTCTTTCATAAACTTTCCTAGCACATTCAACACCTGCCTCGTCCTCCTCTCCTTCCTGACTTACTTCAAATTGGGCATAACTCATCCAAACCTGTAATTACAAATTATTTGTGTTAAAGAAAAAAAAATATTTTAATCAAAAATATTAAAAAAAAACAAAACAAAACAATTTAACAAATGGCTCAGATGACACATGGAGACAATTTTAAAAGTTTTACCTCTTACTAAGACTTACTTTTTCACATTTTAATTAATCTAAAATATAACAAAATAGATTACAAAAATGTTGTAGTTCGATTACTAAACAAAAACTTCACACAGAATGTTGGAAACTTTGATGGAACTTTCTGTTTCAAGACGCTGCTTCATTATTGAACTACGCCTCTATTAAGATTGGTTGCTATCACACATTGATGAGGATTTTAACAATATAGAAGTTAAAAATATTGGGTATTTTATAAGATAAATTAAAGTAAAACCAGTAACAGAGAACAACAGAAGTAAAAACCTTCACGTGGTGAGTCCTTTCAAGCAGTCTCTCATAAAGATTTCTGGCTTTGTCTATTTCCCCTAAATTGACTTCAAAGTCTATGTAAGCTTTCCATAAGATTTCTGGCATGTCCAGGCGAGGCTGGGAAACAGCTAGCTCATACAGAGCCCTAGCTCTATCAACATCTCCCAATAGTGTCTCAAGCTCTGCAAACTAACATCCATTTTTGTTAATTAATTTTAAATAAGAAGAAAAAAAAAGTTATTTGTATTTTATAATTGAAGCAATAGTTGCTTACCCTCATCCAAGTAATACAATTTTCTGGACCATGTTCTAAAAATTTTGTGTACAATATCCTGCATCTGTCAAATTCTCTAAGCTGAATCTCTAAATCAATATATCCTCTGAAAAGTTTATCCTTGGGACACATTCCTAAAGCCATACCCTATAAAAAAAAAAATACAAATCATAAATATACCAGATATAAAGTGGATCAAAATAGCTTTAAAACAACAAATAACATAGTTTATCACGGTAAGAAATCATGTAAAGACCAAAAATATTAACAATAACAAAAAAGTAACTTCATTAGTGGGTTTATCAAAGCTAAGTAATAGATATTAGCTAAATATGCTGCTATTACTATTAATTAGGTACTTTTTTTTATTATTTAAGAAGTATTTTTTTATATACAGGGTGACTGGCGATAAAGTTTGGAAAAGATATAGGGCGATAGTACACCTCATACGAAACAAAAATCACCATATATACCATAGGTCAATTCTTGACAGTTCTCCCTCTAGGTCAATATTACCGAATTTTCGTGGGGTGTCGTCCTTGCCTCATAAATCAAATTGTTGCTCCTAAAATATGAATGCTAGAATAATGATATTATTATCGTTGGAAAGCTTAGAAAATTTCCTAAAATAAAAGTAATCTTCATTCCTTTAATTCAGATTAGCATTTGCTTGGTACTCATTTTTATCGAAATTATTGAAATTTTTTTTTTTTTTTTTTTTTATTTTATTTTCTTCTTCTTAGCTTCAATTATTTTTCCATGTAATTATAGTTTTATAGTTCGTTTTTATGAGCTTAGTTTTTCGTTCTTTTTTTCTTATACATTATTTAATCATCTCTTCTTAATCATTTTTATTTTATAACATTCGTGCGATCTTAATAAGAAATATAAGTAATATGTATTGATTGGAAGCGATTATATTTCTTTCGATTGATAACTTTCTTTCTTCTTTTGTATCCCTTTTAAGCTTAGCAAAATATCTTGTAATTTTTGTAATTATAAAAATCAAAGGAGCTTCGATCTCCCTATAAAGTTTATATTATAAACTAACTGTTATACAAAATAATATAAAACGAATTATAGAATTTATAGAAGAAGCTTTGTTAATGATAGTTTAAATTGCAGCAGTTTAAATTAAGTGGCAATTTATGTCCTTTTGTGATCAAACAGATATTTACTTAACCATAGATATGTTATTTTTAAAAATATCCTAATTTTTTAGTCTGTGTCGTTATTATATTGACAAATATAGAGATTTTGTTTTTTAATAAAACACCCCCATTCTAAGATTTGACCAATCGTTAATGTTTTCAATATATATTCTCTTAGCGAATTTTCGAAGAAAATTAAGCTATTGGAATAACTTCAAAATTTTTGTAAGGAGAATTTTTGAAAATTTTCTCCATGGAAATCCATTTCAGACCATTCTGAATCGATTCCTAAAATGTAACACTTTTTTTTATGTATTTATGTATATGTTTATTTGTATGAATGTATGTATTTATATATGTGTCACTCCAGACAATATCTCCCCTTAGGATGCACTTAAAAATTTCAAACAAATTTTAAAATGTCAATAATATCNACGGTGAATAATTGACCTATGGTATATATAGTGATTTTTGTTCCGTATAATGTGTACTATCGCCCTAAATCTTTTCCAAACTTTATCGCCAGTCACCCTGTATAAGATTTACTTTTAAAACTCAAATGATTAAAATTAGAATTGGTTGGTGAATACCAACCATTTTAAGTTGATACAGGAACTGAGATTTTTTATGATATTTCCTTCAGATTACGTGTAATAATAAAAGTCCTTATTTTGAAACTCTAAAAATAATAAAAATATTAGTGGGGCTAAGACTTTGACAACTACTTGATTGAGATTGTCATAAAAGACTGCACTTTTGCAGACTGATTATACATGAGCGAGCCATTAGGCCAGTTACAAAGGAATTCATTTTATAATTAGGAAAAAAGTAAAACTAAGTAAATTAATTTAGATGTAGATAATATAAATATAAAATGCGATATACCAAAGTTTTACGAGCTACTGTAAGGTTTTTGTGTCTAATTTCAAAATGGGCGTAAAGCAACCAAATCTTGGTAAAAGTGAATATTTTGTGAGGAATGAGTTCAATACAGCCTCTATATACCATCCGAGTTCTCTCTTCATCCTCAGCTTCCAACTCTTCATAAAGAGCATAATTAATCCACAGATAAATGTATCGTCGCCACATTGACTTTTCCTAAACAACAGAGAGAATTTAGATAAATTAAATTATATTAGGTGAATCAATTGATTCTTTAATTTAACAAACTACCAACAATATTTATTATATAAAATTATTTAAGTAAATTATAATCTATAATTTCATTAGGTTATACACCAACATGACTTCTAATCTATTTTTTAACTACCTGTTTATTTTTCTTTTTTATATCATGCAGAATTTTTATCATACTGGATAACTATTTTTTATAAATTTAAGCAGCTGTAACGCACGAGAAAAAGAGGACAAATCTTAAGACCAAAACACTGTTTCAAACAAAAAATAGGCACTTCCAATGTTTTCGGATATTTTAGATCCATCTGTAAATAAATAATAAGACAAAGACCAGCGTTTTTCCATGCTAGGGAAAACTTATTGTTTGGATATTTATGGGGTGTTTACTATCTAGGGTATAATCACCAAGTTTCACTGTAATAACCTCAGTGAACAAATCATAGTATCTAAGCAAAAAGTAAGATGAGGCAGAATAAATGTAAACATCCTGTCTTATTTTTATTTATTTATTTATTTTTTTTTTAATAAATCAATGGAGGAATTATTTTATTTTGCCAAAAAGAGGAAAGTAAGTAAATAGGCTAAATCGGATATTATATTTGATACAATATTGGCGTATGAATAATCCCACAAGTTAAGCAGTAGATTCTGATCACTGGCTCAATTTTTNGTGTACTATCGCCCTAAATCTTTTCCAAACTTTATCGCCAGTCACCCTGTATAAGATTTACTTTAAAAACTCAAATGATTAAAATTAGAATTGGTTGGTGAATACCAACCATTTTAAGTTGATACAGGAACTGAGATTTTTTATGATATTTCCTTCAGATTACGTGTAATAATAAAAGTCCTTATTTTGAAACTCTAAAAATAATAAAAATATTAGTGGGGCTAAGACTTTGACAACTACTTGATTGAGATTGTCATAAAAGACTGCACTTTTGCAGACTGATTATACATGAGCGAGCCATTAGGCCAGTTACAAAGGAATTCATTTTATAATTAGGAAAAAAGTAAAACTAAGTAAATTAATTTAGATGTAGATAATATAAATATAAAATGCGACATACCAAAGTTTTACGAGCTACTGTAAGGTTTTTGTATCTAATTTCAAAATGGGCGTAAAGCAACCAAATCTTGGTAAAAGTGAATATTTTGTGAGGAATGAGTTCAATACAGCCTCTATATACCATCCGAGTTCTCTCTTCATCCTCAGCTTCCAACTCTTCATAAAGAGCATAATTAATCCACAGATAAATGTATCGTCGCCACATTGACTTTTCCTAAACAACAGAGAGAATTTAGATAAATTAAATTATATTAGGTGAATCAATTGATTCTTTAATTTAACAAACTACCAACAATATTTATTATATAAAATTATTTAAGTAAATTATAATCTATAATTTCATTAGGTTATACACCAACATGACTTCTAATCTATTTTTTAACTACCTGTTTATTTTTCTTTTTTATATCATGCAGAATTTTTATCATACTGGATAACTATTTTTTATAAATTTAAGCAGCTGTAACGCACGAGAAAAAGAGGACAAATCTTAAGACCAAAACACTGTTTCAAACAAAAAATAGGCACTTCCAATGTTTTCGGATATTTTAGATCCATCTGTAAATAAATAATAAGACAAAGACCAGCGTTTTTCCATGCTAGGGAAAACTTATTGTTTGGATATTTATGGGGTGTTTACTATCTAGGGTATAATCACCAAGTTTCACTGTAATAACCTCAGTGAACAAATCATAGTATCTAAGCAAAAAGTAAGATGAGGCAGAATAAATGTAAACATCCTGTCTTATTTTTATTTATTTATTTATTTTTTTTTTAATAAATCAATGGAGGAATTATTTTATTTTGCCAAAAAGAGGAAAGTAAGTAAATAGGCTAAATCGGATATTATATTTGATACAATATTGGCGTATGAATAATCCCACAAGTTAAGCAGTAGATTCTGATCACTGGCTCAATTTTTTGTTGACAAAGTTTACAATATTTAATGTGTTTCTCAAGTTCTTCATCCATATTAGGCCACCACAAGTGGAAACATGGAGAGGCATAACATTGTTGTAAATCCCAGGCAAAGGATAAGAGTTATAATGGAAGTTGAGGAGTAACCCCCAGGGAAGCCTGGAGCAGAACCACAGAATAATAATAATAACCATTTATTAAATGTAAAAAATAACAAGCATTTAGGGTTAACATAGTACATAATATTATAAGTAGATTTTCTTCTTTTTTTTTTACATTTAACTCAGCCGANTTGTCCATCCAATTTGCTTTGGCTACAATCTGGCCTAAATAAATAAATTGTTCGACGACTTCTATTTTTTTACCTTGGACAATTATATCTGTTTCTTCACTTGCATTTATACACATCAGTTTTGTTTTATTAGTATTAATTCTTAATCCTATTTCTGTAGTTTTCTCTTCTAAATCTTGTAGCATGCATTCTATTTCTTGTTTACTTTTTCCGATTAAAACAACATCATCAGCAAATTTTAAGCAGTTTAATCTCTCTCCGTTGATGTTTACACCGTAATTTTCCCACTCTAGTCTCATAAAGGCTTCTTCTAACGTAGCGCTAAATATTTTCGCAGACGGGACATCTCCCTGTCTAGTACCTTTCATCGGTTTGATACATTTGTTTTCCTTTCCAACCTTCATGTGTACTTCTGCCTTTTTATTTATTTCATGTATAATATTTATGTATGGCTCTTCGATATTACTTCTTTTTAGGGCTAGTATAATATCCTCATGATAAATGCTATCGAAGGCTTTTTCAAAGTCGATGAAAAGCAATAGAATGGGGAAATTATATTCTAGAGATTTTGCGACTAGTTGTTGGACGACTATAATAGCATCAATAGTACTAAAGTTCTTTTTGAACCCGACTTGATCCACAGGCGATCTCATCTCTAGAGCTGGGGTGATTCTTCTTGTTACTATGCTCATGAATGTTTAGAACCACAGAAAAAGAGAGAAAATATTTGGTTTAAATTATAGTCGAGGCATAAATTACATTTTTAACAAATTAATCAAAGCAATATTAATAAATTAAAATAGTTTAGCCTCAATTGAAGCCAATGTTGTAACAACTATTAATCTAAAAAGATGGGTACACACTAGAGTTACAAATTAACAAATTCAAGGGCAAATGGAACCTCATTAGAACTATACCTTTGACGGCGGAACATTTCTGATTGCTTTCTCATATGTTTCCCTCACGGTATCGACATTGCCTTCTTCTTCAACTAGTCTAAGAAGATCAAACCAAGCATCATAGTTATTTGGATTTGCTTTTAACTCCTGAAACATTATAAGTAAAAATATGAGCTCTAGTTCCTATAACAAAATATATATAATTGATATTCACAACTTTTGTTACCATTTTAATTGTTTCTCTGGTGATTAGTGAGAGGTGAGCGGAATAAATTGCCACGAGCAAGGAATGTGGCCATAGTTATGTTATATTTTATTTGTAAGTGTTTAATTTTCTCATATGCAAAATGTATACACAAAGTATTAGAAGGATCAACAATTTAATTTTTATAATTTAAAAGTCATTATGTGCATAGGAAAATTGGTACTTCTTTAGATTGTTGCTGGCCTAGGTTTTTTTTTTATAATATAAATGATTTTGACTAAATAACAATTAAGACAAAGAAAATAAAATAGAATAAAAATAGGAGAGAACAAGGGTTATTAATGGCTCTACTGCTAAATAACCAAAAAAAAAAAAAAAAAAAAAAAAATAGACAAAGAGATGTTAAGTCCAATGTACTTTGAGACAAAGGAATATCACACTTCAGTTTTTATAAGGGGAGTAACAGACTAAAGAAGAACATTCTCCACATCTTCTTTAGATTGTTATTCTCTTTTTTTTTATATGGGGAGTAACAATCTAAGAAGAAAATTTAGTAAGAGTAGGGTCTGACAGATTTATTTTAAAATAACTACAATCAGACATTCTTACAATATCCTTCTGTACAACAAAAGTCTCTATATAAAAGTGTTTCCTATAAAATAAAAATTATTTCTTTACAACAAAAAAAATTCATATACATAAGGAAAAAGATCCAACCGACCAACTTTCTTTGAGTTTTTGCATTCCTTTATTTTCTTAGAACCAATTGTTTATAAGTAGGGCTCGGCAATATATGCAAAATAAAACCTCGATATATGCATGAAGATGCCCAATATATGCATTTATACATATGCACGAAAAAATCTCAAATTGACCCACTAAAATGCGCTTGAAACAGTTAAACTATTAAATAACAAGTGGGAAAAGAAGAAAAAAATAGTGACATGAATTATCCGCCTTCTTGGATATCCACTGAATCAGGTCAAAATCAGGGGGCACATGCAAAATCTCGATGTTTTTTTGACAAAATGGCACCGAATATTTAACACTAACCCTAAGTAGTATATATATTTGTAATCTACTCTTAAATACCTTTCATTTGATACCTCACTTAAAATTTAATTTTTATATTTTTTTTGCACGATCTGAATTATCCGCCATTTTGAATTGAACAGCTGATAATTTTGAGCTCGCTATATTTTTCCTGTGTGCGTGTCAAAACGATCTTAAAATTTCATGTTTTTATCTCTTTTGGTTCAAAAGTTATTGGAACCGTACAGAGTGACAGACAGACAGACACAGGAACAAAACTATAAGGGTTTTTTTTTTTTGTTTTACCAACGAAACCCTAAAATAACGGGAAAATATGACTTTTGTCAAGAAATGCCCAATATATGCATTTATAGCCAAAACTGTGAATATATGCAAATATATGCACGATAAATTTCAATTTGGACTGGCAAAATTGGTCGAATATGGCATATTAGGCCTTCTTACACCTTGGGCATATCGCAAAAAAAATATGCAAATATGCAAAATGCCGAGCCCTATTTATAAGTTTCTTGCTCTAGTACACTAATCATCATTTAGCATATTCAACGCCCATTTGATTAAGTGGAATCCGAATCATCTTTACACAGTATAAAGAAATCTCTTAGTCTTAGAATTTGTTTTGAACGTTAAAAATGCTCTTGAATTTACTCACCATACGAATGTCTAAAAGAAAATCATTACTTTAAGAAAAAAATTATCTATTCAAAGACGCAGATAAAGGAATCTGCGTCTCATAAATATAATATTACTTTGAGTTTTTAATTGTTTTAAAAATTTTCTACTTCTGTCAGATATTAATGAATTTACACCTATAACTTACTAAAGTACTCATCTGCTGTTAAAGTCAGTGATTTAGATAGTTTGTAGAAAGAAGCTCACAGATGGCTCATAATATTAATTAACTGCGCACAGTAAATATTGCTAAACGGATGATACTTGCATTTATAATAATAAAACAAAAATAAGTTTGTCAGAATAAAAAAAGGGGGAACAATTAAATAAATTAGACAAAAATGGGTAGTCAATAAAGAAAGCGAGGAAGCTATGAACCACACAAATTGGCAGACAATTTTTTTTTTAAATTCATCTGTTTTTCTAGTTAAGGCTCAGTAGTTTAAAGAAACCTAACAACTCATTATTATAGCAAAAACCTTACCTGTTCATACTGAATTTTCCGTTTGCTAACTATAACATCTTCAATGCCAGTGCGATCACCAAATTTTTTCTCATGAATCGTATATGCCTTGTAAACTTCAGCAGTCTTCTCTTTTGGGAGCTTATCCAAAGCATATTTGTAAATAGCCCGAGCTCTGTCATGCTGAAATAAATACATATTATTCATAATTATGAATACTACTGTACTAAGAAACTCTGAGGATATTTATATTAATTTCACAAAAAAAAATTTAGTAAGTAATACTGATAGAAAACATTATATGTAGTACATAAGAAGTCATACTTCTCTTTGGCCTTCTTCAAATTTGGCAAACGATATAAATAATCGCTCATCTAGGTCTTCTTCTCCAAAAAATTCAGTAGCTCTTTCATAAACCTTTCTAGACCCAGATATAAAGCCATTTCTTTCTTCAAACCTAAAATAAAAATTTATAGAATTAATATTAGTTAGAAATTAAATACTTTATTAATTATCATTGAAGCAAAAAATATCAACCAAAGGTACATTATTTCATTATAGCTCATGATAATTCAATTAGACTTCTAAGACGACAAATGTAGTTTTAAAACAAAAAACTCTTTTTAGAGTATTTAGGCTATCATGTATATTATTTAATGAGGAATAAAATTCACAATTAACTCCTCATTTATGCTAGTTTAGAACAACAATATTGTCTTGAACTTAAGTTTCGATATAATATTTAAGATATTAAAAAAAGTAAAAAAACAAACAATTTCTTTAAGGGTCAATTCAAGACTTTTTTTTTATTTAAATTAACATACCATCTCTGTGGAGATCATGACAAATATATCATTTTTACATTTTATTTTCCTCACATAGAAATACATAATAAATTATTCTCTACATAAATAAAAATGAATGTTTGTTTATCTGTATGTAACTTATGCCAACATTGTATATTGTATAAGTTTATATTACAAATTGTAATATGTATTTTTTTTATCTAAGGCAACATTATTTAACTACAAAAAAACTATTTATAAGGTTTTTCAAAGGTAGCAGCTATTCATTTCTTATTTTATTAATGTTTCTCAGGCGGTACGAAGTTCGTCAGGTCAGCTAGTATTCTATATTAATGTAGGAATTATAATTAAAATATCCATAATGAAAACTCCTATTCATATGTAGCAAGATAAAATGTTTACTCTAACGTGCAAAAAATAAAGAAAAATTCTCACTTGGCGTATTTTATCCAATTAGGAACAGCAGGATGAACCATAACAAATCTGTTGTATATATGCCTTGCTCTTTCCAACTCTTTATATCGAAGTTCAAATTTTATAAAAGTGAGCCAGGCTTGCTCATCAGGTTCCCATTCCATCCATCTCTCAAACACCTGCCGAGCACCTTAAAAGAAAATATAAATATATACATATTTTAACTTAAAAATAAATAATTAAAAACTAGAGATCTGGTAGAGCATTGCTAAAATATTGTTTTTCCTTGCTAGTCCAAATTCTCTGAAAAGGGGAGGGTCCTCGAATTTAAGCCACACTTAAGAAAGATTACATAAACACCACATTGAAATAAACAGTGTGGCATAAGTTCAAAATAATATGGTACTTGTCCCCCCCCCCCCACAATAAAGACTTGACAATAATTAGATAAAATTTTTATCAAATCTATACAAGGTCCTTTATTTATTGTACAGAGTACCATAAATTAATCATTTAACTTTTCCCCAGCCTCAAAATACAAAGATCAACTGAAGATATTGTCTCCTGAATAAGACAAAAATAGCAGGAAAAAAGGGACTTTTCAAATAAACAGTTCACATATTACAAAAATATATTAATAAATAAGTTTTGAGTGAAAACTATACAAATAAAACTAACCTGCAACATTAGACAGCATTTCTTCCATATAGGTATACTTGTACCAAAATTGATTTGCTCTAGGTAGAAGAGTTACAGCACGATCCCATAAATTTCTGGCATGATTTACTTGTCTGTTTCTCATTTCTAATTCGGCATATTTCAGCCATAAAGTGATATTTCTGTGATCGACATCTAATGCCCGCTCGTATATGGATCGGGATCTTGATATTTCCTTCTGACTTTCTTCCCATTGTGCGTATTTAATCCAATTGCTTATAACAGTCCTATTTTTCCTTATGTTATCTTCAAATGTTTTCCTCTTCCTTTGCTGGTAATCAGCAAGTTCTTCAGGATCAGAGATTTTTTGCTTAGGAGGCTGAAAAATACAATAATAAATTAAAATAAATATATAATTATTAAACTAATAGTAAAAATACAAATTATCTTTCTGGTATAACTATCTTATATAAGTATATTTTTTTGGGGGGATTATCCTGGTACTTATCAACTTTATGTTGCATTTAAATCAAAGAGCAAATCAAGCTGATCCCTGATTAACAAGAAGAGATAAGTTTATATCACTAAAGATTTACCAAGAAGTGACGGCACTCTGAGGAGTCCGATAGTGTTTTTTGTTTTTTCAGGAACAATACAAAATTAATCTTTAGGGACAACACAAATAAATACATATTTGTATGTAAATGGACATGATAATAACACTTCGAAGGGCTCATTCTTCATTTAAAAATTAAAATTAAAAACAAAAAAAGTCATCTTCGAACTTATGTACATTTATTAATGAAAGAAAACGAATCATTGAGAGACTAAAACACACTGAGTTCTGAAAGTGGTTCTTCATAGTACTGGGGGGGTGGTGAGGTGAGGTTTAATTTCTAACAAAAAAGAAAAGGCACTGTAACACTAGTGCCACAGCTCTAGTTGTTTCCCCGTAAAATTATAAAAAAAGTCACAAACTTGATTTTGGTCACAGAGTAAACAAAATATTGATAACAATAAGCAGAAAATGTTTAATGCATGGTGCATGGCATTGGGTGAGCCCGTTCTAAGCTATTTTGATTACACAAAGCATTTTATAACAGTGATTACATTTGATAATGTGATTTATTTTAAGTCGCTATCCTGCCCCTTCATACATCAAGTTGGAATTATCCTTCTAAATGATTTCAACTCGCTATAATTCTAAATTATTTTGTGGCCTCGGGTTTCAAATTATCTAGAGAATAGACTGCATATTAACACTTTTTGAGGTGGAGGGACAAATAGTATAACAGGGGGAATATTTGAAGTGTTCTGTGGTCTCTAGGTAGAGGCTGGCATTGTCTGGCGGACCTGCAGGCCAGCATATTTTTCCCAAGGAAAGCCCTTTTTTCTCAAGGTCAACTTGGGGCGCCTTCAAGGTGTTGCAAAGAAAATATAATAGACAATGTAAAAAATGGAGGAAGAAAGGTCAATCCAGGGGGGCCTTCAAAGACAGGAGTTTTTGGGCGGCAGAACAATGGGGGGATACTAAGCTTAGTAAGGACCAATAACTCTATTGGTCCCAACTTAACTAAATTTGTGCACTCTTAGTAGGATAAAGATAGCTACAAGCAGGGTAAAACGGCGTTCTTTCGGATTTAACAAACTTTCAGAGGAAAGAGCCTTCACACGCAAATTACAATGTATAAAAATAAACGTATGAATAGTACAAAGCTATTCAAATAAGTTAACTGCGGGAAAAAGGACATTTTGTTTCCCTTTATCGTCTAAAGAGGGTTTAGGTGGAAGCATCACCGAAAAATATATTTACATTGGTTTACCTAACATCGAGACTAATATTACTGCTCACAATAGTGTTCAATCTCTCGATCAATGATTACATAATAACTATTATGAATTATTAATAAATTAAAAAGTAGTCTACTAAAAGAAACGAATAAGCTATAAACTATTATATAAAAGAAGCACAAAAGATAAGAAGACAAAGAGTAAAGGATTTTTTTTAAATATGAGGAAATTTAACAAACAAATTATTACTTACGGGAGGAACAATTTCCAAATCTCTTTCTTTTGCTTCCCGAAGTAACTGCTCGGCAGTGATCTGGATCTCAGCAGGTGCTTTATTTTTCACCTGAAAGCAAATATGAAGACAATATGAAAATAAAAAAATACAATAGCACAACACACTTTAAACTACAATAATTACTCAGGTATTCTAACAAACCTTTGCCACTTTAGGCATCTTTTGAGGCTTCTCCATTTTTAAAAGAATGAATCTAACCGATAATTCTAAAAACAACAATTTTTAAAAGGTTTTTCGAAAATAAAAATTGATCTTAACCTGAGGCATGCCTCAGATCTCAGACATAAACAAACAAAGGGAAGAAAGTTAAAGATAATCCAGGCTTATTCATCACCAATTCTCCAAGGAGCTTTGTAAGGCGGTTACTCATTTATTATTTATAAATCAAAATTACTATTAACTTTAATTAATTAAATATTTATTAGAATATAAGATTATTTTTATTTTATTTCAAGTGGAAAGAATAAGGGCAATTTCAAATATGTAACATTGTACATTGTACATTGTGTAAAAAAACTTATTATAAGCTATGTAAACCCGGCAAGCAAATGTAGGTTCAATGTTTATAAAAACAGTATGATTTACTCTGGGACTGATGTATTTCCTATATTTCTATTTCCTCAACTACATTTGTGTTTTGAGTTTTAGCTCAGTTGATTTCTTATTTAATAAAATAAAAGTTGTTTCTTTAGTTTGGTAGTGTTATGTGGGCCATTAAGTATGAATGCAGTTTCTCTTCTTTTTAATATAAACTTATATTAAGGATTGCTTTAAAATTGGAAGTCCATAAGAGTCAGTACCTGTCAACTCTTCCATTCAAGTAAATTAGTTATTTCAAATCTATTTTTTTATTTTTGATATATATAATTTGGTTGCAGTAAAACTAAAGTTTTGAGTGTAGTTATATGTTATATTTTGGTATGTCTACTCTTTTGGATGATTCACTTAGTATTTGTTATTCCAACTTAATGTGTTACAATTTATGCCTACAATAGTAAAAAGTTTATCTGTTGGTTTTAAGGACAATAGTTTGAATCTAACTCAGTATTGTATGAATAAATACTTCTAGTAGTACTCAGTCTAATTTTCAGTTGATAAGACATTTTTCCTACTAAAATGATGACTGTTGTGTAATGCAAGAGTATTCCCTATTTTTAAATTTCAAGTGTGATCCAAAAGCACCAAAATTATTATTTAAACTGTTGTTTTAACATAATATATTTGTGTGAATCTTGATTAGACAGTGCTCCTCTAGTACTGCTATATTTCATTGCTGGGCTCGTGTAATAAACTGTTAAGACAAAGAGATGTTAAAAATTTATATTAAGTACCTACAATGATAAAATCCCTTTGTCGAACATTAGAAGAGGAATATCTCAGTTGCTTTGAAGGGATAATATCCATTGATTTAACAACTTTTTGATGGATTGAATGTATATGTCAGGGGAGGCCCACATGGCATTCATATATTATAAAGAGCCACACTATAGACTATAGTTAAAGAAAAGGTAAAACATGTGGGATTTGATTATAAGACTTAAATGTTTCACTTAATTAATCAATTTAACAAGTTTTGTAAAGAAAAAAAAAAGTTTTAAAATAATTTTAAAAAATGATTTACATTTTCAATGGGAGCCGTACTTAAATCAAAAAAAGCTGTATGTGACTCTGGGAGCCACATTTGCCTACCCCTGGTCTAGATAATCAACCTATTTTTTTTTTTTTTTTTTTTTTTTTTTTTTTTCATACCAAAACAAATCCTGTTTGGTTCTATAGGCACTGTGTGAGAGGGAAAATAGACAGTCCTGCAGGGTGGTGGCAAGCGCAAGTTTTACTAGACCTTAAATTTCCTCTTAATTTTTTTTTCTTTTCTTTATTTTACTAACTATACTAATACTCATATATCTGTCAAAATACCTGATATATTGACAAGATTATAATTATTAAAATTTGCCTATGTTGTAGATGTAGAGGGATTATAAAGTAAAAAAATATCCTAAGATTTAAATTAGCTATAACTTGATTTAATGAAAAAAGTAATTTGACAGCGAACCAATAAGTATACAAATGCATTGGGTAGGTATTATTATTACCCAGTATTTTTCTTGCTTATAAATAAGTTTTATTTTATTATTCAATAATAACTAGTAGTTCTGTGAACAGTAGACCTCGTGAAAATATAAAAAATAGAATAATCTGTGCAAGTTTCAGCATGTTAGGTTTATCAGGAGTTAAGGCAATTTAGAAAAATAAGATAAATACGCAGAAAGATTTACAGTATAATAAATATTCTTAACTATTATGAAGTATACATACATATTCTTGTCGGCAAAAGATAAAATAAACTTGTATGTAATGAACAGTAAGCAATTAAAAGAGAAAAATGGCGATGTGTATTGTGTATTGTAAAATAATAAATAATGTATGCGCGCGCATCCCGGAGGAGGCCTATCTAGCTCCAGCTAGCTCTTGAACCGGAGGATTCCGGGTTTGATTCCCCATTGGGAAGGTTATTTTTTTGCTACTTCTAAACATTTTTTAAGAAAATAAACCATATACATCGATTTTAATGTCTTAAAGGAACATCTATTCCAAATTTCAAGAAAAAATAAAAACTTTTTTTTT
>KZ653325.1:14711-33798 GCA_001010745.2 Gerris buenoi
TATTGACATTGTTAGAAATGTGTTTAGAAACTTTGAAGGTTTGTATTTTTAATGGAAATTTAATGAGCTTTTCAATGGTTTTTTCAAATTTGCTTTAAGACCAACAGTTTGGGAGATATGACAATTTTTATGATAAAAACTCATGGTTTCCAATAAAACCAGAAAACCCCAAATATCTCCCTTAAAATTGAGAATCGGACAGGGGTCAAGAGGACATTTTTTGTTGCTTTTGGGGAGTAAAATCACCTCCTGAAGTTTGTAACATTTATCATGAATCACCTGTATTATGTGTTATTTTAATACAGCCTTAAAAATAAAATTATAAATTTTGCCGCCCCTCAAATATTGCCGCCCTGTGCTTGAGCACAGATTAGCACCTTCCTAAATCCGGCCCTGGTTGGGAATTTTGGGATAGCAGAGACTTCTGCTTCTACCTTAATAATGAACTCCACTAACACTCCATATCCTATCTTACATACGGAAAGTCGAGCCTACAGGAGCATCTCTGATCAAAATTGAAAAATTGTTTGAAATAAATATTTTGCACGGAGAGACTTTAGCTTACCTTTATAAATTTAGAGTGCGTATCTGCTAATTTTTAATCAGTTACATGCCTAATTAATCTTTTACTTTTTATTAAAGTTTCTAACTACAGTCTATAAGATTAGAGTTGGCACAATCAAAAGGCGGGAAAATTTTGAGGGAAACGATTTTATTGGTCCTCCATGTTGAATGCAACTTCAGAAAAAAAAATGCTCTACTCTACCCCTGTTCCACAAAAAAATATAACATGGTAACACTGATTTTCCCTTTTTATAACCCCAAAACTACCTCTACGTTTGTTGTTTCCCGCCTTCGATTGTGCCAACTCTAATCTTATAGACTGTAATTAATTAAAAGCTCTATGTATTTTCTACTTTCTACATATAAAATATACTTGATAGTTTGATTAAATATTTAATTATTTTGTACTTATTGTTTTTATTAAATACTACGAATTTTTTCAGTCATAATTCAGGCATTTCTTGTTACAAAATGCTTATTTAATTTTTTTTTTGTTTTTGTCTTTTTTTACTTTGTCAAATATATACATTATATAAAGAGAAAGTATTGTGATGGAGGGAAAATTTGATTTAGAGATTTTTTTTATGCATTTATATATTTTGAGGTCCCCTTGAGTCCAAAAAAGTGGTTTTTTTAAAAAAATTGGTCTGTTGTCCGTCTGTACACACCAGTAGAGTTTAAACTACTGGAGCGATTGAGCCTTTAAATTTTCCTTAATAGACTCAACTAATTAATAATTTTAAAGCTACAAGGAACCAATCAACTAATTTAATAAAAAGGAAAAAAAATTAGTTGGCAATTAATAAAATAATACAAAGTTGTCGAACGGGACTAAAACCCAAAGAAAAAAAAAATAAATAAAAAAAAAAATACAAATTTTAAAAAAATAATATAAAATACCAAAATGTATAAAAAAATAAAAAAATAAAGCATTTATAACAATAATTAACAACTATTACAAAATAGTTTTTTTCCATAAAGTATAAAATATTCTACTAAACCAAATATAACTAATTAATAACAATTATACCTAATTTGTGAAGATTTTACCTACCACGTATTTTTTTCGTTGGAAAAAATTAAAAACCAAGACTTCCCCCGCAAAATTTTGAAAACAGAATGGATCCATGATGGGTGTTTTATTTCTTCATTTATGGACCCCAATTCCATGAGTTTCTCTGTAATTCTTGAATTTTTTCTCCAAAATTTAAATTTTATGTTCGTGTTAAAGTATATATAACAATAATTGACGACCAATAACAATTAGAGTAAATAAATAACAATTTTACAATTATTTATAATTATAAGTAATTATTATTAATACCAAATATTCCACCTTTTATTCTCTTTTATACCTTCATTTAATTAATTCATTATTTTTTTGAAAAAAAAATAAATATAATTTAATTAATAATTTATATATAGAAGAGTGGATCCTCAACGGGTAAGACGAAAATAAAAACACTAGTACATGTTTTACTGTGGCGACGTTTCGGCTTAGCCAGCCATTTTCAAGCCTAAACANAACTTATGTCTAAAATTAAATTTTATCATGTCCTGTCCTGTTAAATGTTACTTAATTTATTTATAATTGTTAAAATGTTTAATTATTAATTGTGGTGTCATACAAGATAGTATTCGTCTAAACTGTAACAAACCAAGCAACACACAAACTACCTTAATTAATCTGGATAATTGTAAGAACTTTGAATGAAACAATTAATGAATAACTGCAATTAATAGGTTACATTTTTCGAAGTGTAAGTTTTAATGTGTTGTTAAGAGGTGTAATTATATTATATTTACAATATTGTATATAACTGAATGTTCTAAGATGTTTAACTAATTGAGCAATTAACAGTACCTGATTTCGGGTGAAATGACGAGAATCAATAAGATTCAATGACACGTAACTGTAGGAACTTTTATATACAACAATAATCATGACAATGTAATCAGCCAGTCAATCAGGTCAGTAAAGATGCAAGTGTCTATAGTTAATACCAGTAAATGAACAACTTAATTTCAATGTACAGTAATTATAATTTATAAAATAATTGTAATAATGAAATAAACTATGTTTTTAGCTTGAGAATGATCCAAGGAGGGATCGAAATATCGCAAAAGTGAGGCGTTTATATTTCCTTAAAAGACCCAACTAATCAAGACGTTATTATATGGTTTCTTTTTGTACTTCGTACAGAAATCTAAAAATATGAGGGGCATTTTTAATATTTAGTATTCCAAAACTGTTCTATTTTTCTGTAATGCAGTAAATTATTCTAATAAATTCTTTGGTTTCATCTATAAAAACAAAAAATAGATTTTGGACAAAAAAAGGGGAACTTTTTCCCCCCTAAAAAAAGTAAAAAATATCATCAATAAAATTCATTAAAAAAAAACATTATTTAATCATAGATTCATGACAAAGAAAAAGAAGAATGAGAAAGTGCATTAATGAACAAAAAAGAAGAACATGAAAAAATATAATTATAATGATTTTTTTCTTAAAAATATTTCATATTGCGCATAAAAAAAGCTGGAGCAGCCTGGATGAAACAATCAAAGTTTAGCAAGCGAATTTTTAAGTTGTTTTATTTGCAATAGAATCTAGTGAGAGATTAAAAAAAAAAAAAAATCTAATTTAATGCTATTAATGTGCTTTTGCAAGAAATATTAATTATATTATTATTAATTATTAATTTTTTTTTGTTTGTAAATCCCATGCTTTTTAATTGAACGAGCAAACTTATTTTGTTAAAAAATCAAAATGTAACTAAAAAATAAAAAATCAAAATGTAAAAGATTGTTAAGTGTAAATTGTGTAGAGAAATATGCATGCTTAATGAATTGATTAAAAATAATTAATATATAAAATATAAATAATAATAATATAAATAAATATGAAAATTTTATTATAAGGGAATTATAAATAAATTTTAAAAAAATGAAATGAGCAATAAACTGAATACATTTTTTTTTAACAATAATTTATTTTTTTTGTCTCAAAAACATTACGATATATTATTACGAATACTTACTTTTTATTAATACATATTTTTTTATTATTTATTTCCAATTATTTTATTGTAAATTACATTCAATGGTAATAGGCCTTCTTTTAAAAAATAAATAATTTTTACATTAAATAAAAATTAAANACGCCTATTGCCAAGCTATGTCCCGCAGACGAACTTAGCCGACCACATATTCTTAAAAGGGGCTAAAAGATTGACTTGTATACAAAATTCTAGCTTGATGTTAGTCAGACATTTTTTTGCACGCTATCTCCTGGACTAAAGGACCAGTGACCACGTGATCGTGCTGTTGTCACTTTAGTTCGGGTTGAGCTCGCTTGAGAGGTTTAGTATAGGGGTGTCGCATAATGAACTACTTTTCAAATCGCATTACTCCCTCTACCCCTTCCTTACTCTGAGGCTTTAGGGCTCTTAAAACCACTTGTTGATTCGAGATGACAAAATGTTTGTTTTGCTTTTGAATATTGTATATATTTATTTGGTCTTGTTGACATAAGTATTAGATCATTACAGGATAGAAGGACTACCTAAAGAGTTCTACTATTTATTTGATTGATCGTTTCATAGGTCGAGAAGTGCCCAGAATGCCAAATTTAAGCTTATACCAAATTTGGGAAGGTAAATTAAAAGATTGCCTTTTTAAGGCTGGCTCCCTGAATTGTCAGTGTTGTATCTATATACTGTATTTACTGCATTATCAACAGCTTACCGATTTCGCTTTCATCTCCCTTACTTGTCGATGTACTTTTAGTAAAATCTTTAAAAATAGATTGTGCCATTGCGAGATTAGATAGATACTCCAAAGTAGCTCCCTGGGATATCCTTTTGTCCAGATTTGATCCTGTCCATAATCGTTGGTCCATGGGTTGCCCTATGGTTATCCTGTTTTGGATGCCTCATTGGGTCATCCTAAGGATGTCCTATGGATATCCTTAACGGGGTTGTTCAGTTAAGAGTATCCTATGGACATCCAGTTGGGGGTATCCTATGGATATCCTTAACGGAATTGTCCAGTTAAGAGCATCCTATGGAGATCCAGTTGGGAGTAACCTATGGATATCCTTAAAGGGATTGTTCAGTTAAGAGTATCCTATGGAGATCCAGTTGGGGGTATCCTATCGATATCCTTAACGGAATTGTCCAGTTAAGAGTATCCTATGGAGATCCAGTTGGGAATGTCCTATGGACATTGAGTAAAGGGTATCCTATGGGTGTCCTTAACAGGATATGTCTAGTTAGGAATATCCTATGGATGAGTTATAATTTATAAAGCTTTTTTCTTTTATTAAAAAATATATTTATTTACGTTATACAAAGGATGATGTTTCGATGAAAGCTATAAAGAACAATCCTCAAATTATTTATAAAAGTTATATATTTATGGTGTAAGGTTAAATTATTCATTTTCAGTTGCCCTTAATCGGTAATGTCTCATATCTTAGTTGATCGAGTGATAGACTCTTATTCAGGAGGTCCTGGGTTCAAATCTAACAGGGATAACATATATCTTCCAGTACTATGAATTAACAAAAGGGGATGTAACTGAAAATCCATAATGCAATAATTGTCGCAAGTCCTCAATATTTTAAAAATTTACATTTTAAGCATCCAGAATATGTCCCAAAACTGTCCATAGCCTATCCCACTGGATATGCACTGAAAGTCCCCTGGGTGTTAGAAGGGCGAACATTAGGTCAACCGATAATGGCCAAAGTCTTGCAACCGAATTGTTTGCCCATCCTTTACACAAAAATTTCAAATCTCTATCTATGTGGTAATAAGTGGATCATGTCTCACTTCTCCTGGGAATTGGAAATTGAAGTGTACATTTTACAATCTTAAACAAAAAAGTGGCTGTAAGAACCATTAGTATTTTTCCAATTTCTGCACCTTCCTCGTAATTTAAAAAAAAAAAAAATAAATAACAAAAAGAGTTTCTCTGTAAACTGTGTAATTGTTTATAAAAAAAATAAAAAAAATAATAAAAAGTCGATATACAGAATACGACAAACGTAAAATACATAGTTAAATTTCACAAAAGAATTCGGCGTCCTGTAGGTAGCTTATCAGTCTAGTAATCGTAGTCTGGTTGTCAGCTAAGGTCTCTGATAAAGTTTCGGNCATAGCCTATCCCACTGGATATGCACTGAAAGTCCCCTGGGTGTTAGAAGGGCGAACATTAGGTCAACCGATAATGGCCAAAGTCTTGCAACCGAATTGTTTGCCCATCCTTTACACAAAAATTTCAAATCTCTATCTATGTGGTAATAAGTGGATCATGTCTCACTTCTCCTGGGAATTGGAAATTGAAGTGTACATTTTACAATCTTAAACAAAAAAGTGGCTGTAAGAACCATTAGTATTTTTCCAATTTCTGCACCTTCCTCGTAATTTAAAAAAAAAAAAAAAAAATAACAAAAAGAGTTTCTCTGTAAACTGTGTAATTGTTTATAAAAAAAAAAATAAAAATAATAAAAATAATAATAATAATAATAAATTGTCAACTGTACGAGATTTCAAATTGAAATTATCTTCTAAAAATATGTTTGCATGGTTTCATTCATATTTGTAGTTGTTAAAATTATTTAAATATAATCTTACTTTATTAAAAATTCCATCAATAAAATATATATTTTATCGATATACATAAGTAATGAATAATAATAGATATTGAGAGATTAAAAAAATCTTTCTAATCTCTAAGATGAAAAAGATATATTAAAATTAAAGATTTTGGTGTTTTGTTAAAATTGCAGAGTTCAAAACAGGGGCGATAACAATGTTTATAGAGGAAACCAAAGTTTATTTATTTTTTAAGTAAAAATTGTTTCACTAATTTTAACTGCATTACAGATTTTTTTAAAATAATTTTTAATCTAGTAAAAAAATTAAATTGAAAATGTAAAGAAGAGGTGAAAGGTTTTCTAACAAAATCCTTGTCTATAATTTCTGAACAAACATCTTTAAAATTTATATTTTGCTAACTTTAAATAAAAATATGTCACGTATATGCATTTTGAGTATTAACTTCTGTGGAATATACTTAAAATAAAAGTACCTAAATCTTTAAAAGAGATATTTTTTTGAAATATTTATTCGTTCCCTTTAAGACCTATGGGCGTAAATCTATTTAAATACTTTATCTATGTTTATTTCTTACTAAAAAAAAATGCTCAGTGACAAATTTAAACGTGGTTAAAAGAAGTGTACGAAATTTAATGCATATTCTGATAAATTAATTAGACCCAATTTACAACTTTTTTTTTTTAAACAGCCGGTTTCTCTATGATTAAGTTAAAATTATAAAGTGTAAAATTTTAATGGCTGCGTATTCTTTTTTTACACTTCAAGACCTTTAAATTGATGTATAACATGTCATGCTGACTAAATTTTTTTTTTAGTCAGCCGCCATCTTGAAAATATTAATTGTGAAAACTCCAAAAAGTGTACACTTGTCACAAATGCTGAGATGCATCTGTGTGCCAAATTTATATAACCCAGGTACATTGTATAACCCATACCGTGCATGTGTATAACCCAGGTGCTTTTATAGACCGGGTACTTTTATAATACAGGTACTTGCATACTACAGGTAATTGTATAGGAGCTGGTACTTGTATAGTCCAGGTACTTGTATAGGTCAGGTGCTTGTATAGTTCAGGTACTTGTATAGGTACTAAGTACTTATCACAAATGTTGAGATGCATCTGTTTGCCAAATTTCATGTTCCTAGCTATAGTAGTTTATGAATTGAAACATGCCAACAGACAGACACCAACGGACAGACAGACAGAGCCGTTATTATAAGGTTTCTTTTTGTACTTCGTTCAGAGTTCCTAGCTATAGTAGTATATGAATTGAACAAGCAACGGACAGACAATAGCAGACAGACAGACAGAACCGTTATTATATGATAATAAAGTAGGTGGTTCCTTTTAAGTATAATTTCTTGATTATTTATTTTGGAATTATTTATTTTGTTTATTTTGTATATTTTTTTATTTTATTTCATTTTATTTATTTTTTAAATTTTAGTTATATAATTTTACAGATGGGTTGGTCAATTTCGATTCACTTATTAAAATATAAAGTTACATTGACTTTATTTTAATTCTTAAATACCGAAAAATCGTTAAAAAGAAAAAAATAAAAATACTATGAGCGTGGATTATCTCACTGTTACGCCGATTCTCCAGAATATAACTTCTAAATACGACCCGATATCTGAGAAGAAAACAACCGAAATTTGAATTTAGCTGTGTGTGAGAGGTCAGGACTTGTACACGGGCAGAGGATGAGCCTCCGTGTTGACCACGTACTTGTCCACATTGATCAGCTGTCGGTCGTCGGAGAACAGTAAGTAGAAATATTTCAGAGTCTCTCCGAGGAAGAAGGATTCCATCATGTCTCGAGGCTTCGTGTCCTCCGGATTATTTACGTTTCCGATCGACGTGTAACCGCACTCCAACCTCGTGTACTTCTCAAACGCCTTGTTTAAAAACACACACACACACATGTCAACTATTAATCAATGTAATAAACAGCTGGTTTAAATAGGTGTAAGTTTGTAATTAGACACTACATGAATAGTTTGATCACCTCTCATCTATATGAGACCACTATAAATTCAAACTCAATCAATATGACATTTTTTAAATATAANATTTTATTTAAAAAAATTAAAAATCTCATTTCTCATAACTTAATATTGATTATTAAAAATGAAGCAAACGATGTAACGTTTAAAATTTTGTTATTATTTATTTAAAAAACAACTTGTTCGTAAATTGGAAATTTTATGGGCGGGCTTTGTTGACTGAACTATTAGGAGCCCTTATAGTTCATAAGTATCCCTATATGTTCATAAGTCCATAGCAAGTTTTATTCCAGAGCAAATTTAAATTCCAGCAAATTTTATATAGAAAATTTTTATTCCAGATATAATTGATTCTGTTCTGTTATAAAATAACAGATAATATATTCTGTTATCTGAGCTGTTATAATAAGAACTGTTATTAAATAACAGGTGTTACTCAATAAAATGTTATCTGACAAACTATTATTTTTTAATTTCTATATAATATAAACTTTTATATAATATCAGTTGTTTAACAATAACATGTTATCTGACGAACTATTATTCTCCAATAACATGTTATCCGACAAGCTATTATCCTTCAATAACATGTTATCAACGAACTATTATTCTCCAATAACATGTTATCTGATGAACTATTATTCTCCAATAAAATAACATGTTATCTGACGAACTATTATTCTTCAATAACATGTTATCTGACGAACTATTATTCTCCAATAACATGTTATTTGACGAACTATTATTCTCCAATAACATGTTATCTGACGAACTAATATTTTCCAGTAACATGTTATATTCGACACACCTCTACATTAAGTAATTCCGAATGTTCTCTAAATTACATTCTAAATATAATTGTCAGTTATTTTTAATTGATTAAATGTCTAGAAATAAACTTTTTGTTAAATAATTAAAATTTTGAATAGTGTGCAATTTTAATTAATCGAAATTAATTGGTACTTGTATAGTCCAGGTACTTGTATAGGTCAGGTGCTTGTATAGTTCAGGTACTTGTATAGGTACTAAGTACTTATCACAAATGTTGAGATGCATCTGTTTGCCAAATTTCATGTTCCTAGCTATAGTAGTTTATGAATTGAAACATGCCAACAGACAGACACCAACGGACAGACAGACAGAGCCGTTATTATAAGGTTTCTTTTTGTACTTCGTTCAGAGTTCCTAGCTATAGTAGTATATGAATTGAACAAGCAACGGACAGACAATAGCAGACAGACAGACAGAACCGTTATTATATGATAATAAAGTAGGTGGTTCCTTTTAAGTATAATTTCTTGATTATTTATTTTGGAATTATTTATTTTGTTTATTTTGTATATTTTTTTATTTTATTTCATTTTATTTATTTTTTAAATTTTAGTTATATAATTTTACAGATGGGTTGGTCAATTTCGATTCACTTATTAAAATATAAAGTTACATTGACTTTATTTTAATTCTTAAATACCGAAAAATCGTTAAAAAGAAAAAAATAAAAATACTATGAGCGTGGATTATCTCACTGTTACGCCGATTCTCCAGAATATAACTTCTAAATACGACCCGATATCTGAGAAGAAAACAACCGAAATTTGAATTTAGCTGTGTGTGAGAGGTCAGGACTTGTACACGGGCAGAGGATGAGCCTCCGTGTTGACCACGTACTTGTCCACATTGATCAGCTGTCGGTCGTCGGAGAACAGTAAGTAGAAATATTTCAGAGTCTCTCCGAGGAAGAAGGATTCCATCATGTCTCGAGGCTTCGTGTCCTCCGGATTATTTACGTTTCCGATCGACGTGTAACCGCACTCCAACCTCGTGTACTTCTCAAACGCCTTGTTTAAAAACACACACACACACATGTCAACTATTAATCAATGTAATAAACAGCTGGTTTAAATAGGTGTAAGTTTGTAATTAGACACTACATGAATAGTTTGATCACCTCTCATCTATATGAGACCACTATAAATTCAAACTCAATCAATATGACATTTTTTAAATATAAATTACGGTATTTGCATGCATTCAATAGATATAAGGTATGAAACAAGGTATGAAAGTAATAAGGTATGACTGATGATAAGGTATGAAAGTAACAATCTGAACCAAGCTGTATTAGTTCATCACGAGAAAATAAACATATATGAGAAATGTATAGNGTATTATTATTAAATAATAATAATATAATCTTTCATTTAATTTTAAAATTATAGCTGTCATCGTTTGCCTCATATCTTAAATAAATTTCTATTTCTAAGGTAACTCAATAAAATGAAAAAATATTAATGATTTTAAGCTTATTACTTTTTTCTACTTAAGGTGTGTTTTATTTCATTTTAAATCATATTAATGTGACGAAAGATATATATATATATATGTTTTTAAAAATTCATTATACAATAGAATTTGACGCAATAATAATTATATAAAATAATTAAAAACAGACAGACTGAGTGATTTCTCTGTTACAAATTATTATAATTAAGCTTATGAATAATAATAAATAAATAGAATCTCTAAAAAAGTATAGAATTTGTATTTAAGGAAATTTTTTATGTTGAACTTTGATAAAAAAAATAACAATTAATATATTCCAAATACACAAATATCCAGTTGGAATATCAATTTTTTTTCTGTATATTCATTTTTAAGACTCTTTATCGTCTTATTTATAGACTCACATACATTAAGATGATATAAAACAATATGTGGCATTGCAATGTGGCATTGCAATGCCACATTGCTCCAAGTTGATTAATTAACTTCCAACAATTTAAATCATGGCCATATTTTAGGATGTATACCCTAGGCTAAAGTTGTGGTCCAAAAACGATTTGATGTTGATTAAATAGATTCTGCACTTAAACAGGTGCGGCTTGCTTGATTTATGGTAGACTATATGATTATTATTGCAAAGGTAGTGATAATATCTTAATATGAAAGAGTCTTGAAGCTTTACTTTATAGGCTTATGATAACTTAATATATTTGTCTATCAATCTACCATTGTGGTTCAAAGTTTTTTTTTTATTTATTTATTTTATTTTTTTAATATTTTTGTTTTAATTTTGATTAGGTGGTTGTAGTTGCTAAGGTAAATAAAACAAAGCAATGCCAAGCTGTGTTAATGGTAATAATGTTTGAAAATTATATCGTTGAAAGAAATCTATCTATGCGGTACTTCAAACCATACAAATCATTCATTAGTAGTTTTGGTAGAGAATTTTGTGGTATTTAGATAATATTGTGGCATTATTACTGAATAAATATAAATAACAACCACAAATTTTTATTCTCGTTATTATTGTATAAAGATTTCTAGTTGTTTTTGCCATGTCCTCTATAATGTGTAGGAATGTGTGTGTTAAAATATCCTTAACACACGTTTTTCTTTTCTTTTTTTTTTTCTTCTTTTTTTTTAAAAAAAATTCTAGAGATTCTATTATTTATAAATTAACAATTGCTTCTCTCATTCTGTCATCAATTAAAAAAATAAAACACATTGATGATAATAACATTATTAATCATAATTGATGAATCAAGTAAAAATAAAGCCAATGACTCAAATGTTATTAAAGCCTTGATTAAATTGGTAGAGTAAATCGTAAAGTACACTTTTTAGACCAAGGGGCAGTAGAGTAGATTACAGTCTGTGCCAAACCAGAGTTAGTACGTTGACAGCGTGGGAAAAACTAGCAAATGGGGTGGGGAGCCAATGAGAGCTCAAGATTTGCCCTCTGAATAACCATATAAGCAGATAAATGTAGCGGCTTTATTTTTTCTCTCAGAGGTTGGCCAATCTGTGTCACTCGATTTCCCGCGCTGTCAACACACTAACTCTCATTTGGCACAGACTGTAACTACCTTTAATTTTGTTAGTGTTTACTCACGATAGAGTTGGATCATTAGAATGACATTAATACATTTTTAATTATTAAAATTTTATCAACTTTACTCTAGCATTACTATCTGCATCGCTTACATTAGGCTAGTAGCCTAATGTAGAGTGGTACACTACCTCGATAGAGTAGGTAGAGTGGCACTCTACCTAGATAGAGTAGGTAGAGTGGCACTCTACCTAGATAGGTAGGTAGAGTGGCACTCTACCTAGATAGAGTAGGTAGAGTGGCACTCTACCTAGATAGAGTAGGTAGAGTGGCACTCTACCTAGGTAGAGTAGCTAGAGTGTTACTCTAGCTAGGTAGAGCACTACTCTAGCTAGGTAGAGCACTACTCTATCTAGGTAGAGTAGGTAGAGTGCTACTCTAGCTAGGTAGAGCACTACTCTATCTAGGTAGAGCACTACTTTAGCTAGGTAGAGCCCTAAGTACTCTAGCTAGGTAAAGTGCTACTCTAGCTAGCTAGAGTAGGAAGAATGCTACTCTACCAAGCTACTTTACCGTTTACTCTACCAATTTAATTAAGGCTTAATAACCTATTCAATAGTAATTGAACTTGTATATGACATTTGACGTAAAATTTAAAAAATATGCATAAAAGACTAAAATAAAATTTTAAAAACCTGATATTTTCTATCTACAGAATGTACATTAAAGCATAAATTCATAAAATAAATAAATAAATGTGAAAACATTTCTTTTAGTGATATTTTAATAAATTAAAAAAAAAAAACTATTAATTATTGTCAAGCAAATAATGCTTAAAATGCACATTTGGCTATCAAATTTATAAAATATATTTGCTTTTTTTTGGCTTAATAAATGCTTTTCAGTTGCAGCAAATTGTTTGTATCAAAAGTTATTATTAATTATGGCGCGCATGCTTATAAGAAAAAAAACTAAATAACTATAATATCTGATTTAAAGTAAATGTAATTTTTTTTCTTATATGTAAACATTTGTAATTTTAAAAATATGATTTTTTTTTGCTTTTCTAAAATTATTACTACCATATTATTTTTTGTTCATTATCAAAAAATGCAAAAAAGTGTGTTATCGAATTATATAAATTTGTTTTCTTTAAAAAAAATAAAATAAAATGCAGATTTTAATGTCATGCAAAATTTCGTGTCTTTTTTATTTTAAGCAGTTTAATATTATTTCTATATTGTGATATTAATTTATTTATTTGAAAAAAATAAAATAAAATAGCATTTTTGGTTATTATGTCAGTTACATTATGAATAATTAAAATGTGTCATGCTCATTGCAGATGTGAATTAAAAAATGTATTTGCTATTCTATGGAAATATATCTTTACCTAAGATGTAAATAAATTGTTTCTGATAGTGACTATTGTTGTTTAAAATGTATTTGATATGGATTATTAAAGGAAATGGTCCACGGTGGTGATGTTAAGTAAATTTCAAAAATTCATTAATTCACATTAAATAATGTGCGAAAATTTGCTGCACACTTTATACAGGGTGGCACAAAAGTATGGAAACCCACTTGAACATGACATTTGAGGTCATTCTAAGCCTTGCCCTTCCCTTTTTCTTCTAAATTTATTTGTTTAAGTACTTTTATTTAGGGTTAAAATGACCTAGAAGGTAATGTTCAAGGACGTGGTGTAGGCCATGGTCAAGGCCACTGTTGAAGGGAATAATTTGGTTATTTCAAAATCCGGAATACAAATTAGAGTTTCTCATGGGAAAAACAATTTTGACCTTGGAATGACCTTAAAGGTCATGCTCAAGGACATGGTCAATGTCATATTTTACGTAAAATTTCCTGCTTTTTTAAAATCTGCAATAAAAAATGGGGGTTCCCATTTAAAATAATAAAGTTGACCCTTAAATGACCCTGAAGGGCAAGGTTAAGGTCTCCATTGATTAGCTAAGGAAAAACCCGGAAACATTTGTATTTAACTTTTTCCAAAAAAAAAATGCATTTCTGACGAGTTATTCAGGGGTTTCCATACTTTTGTGTACACCCTATATAACAGAGTATTCCTATGTTTAGTTCGATTTAAAAAAAATATATAGTTTTCAGTAGTTCGTTTCTCTTAAAAATTATTATAACTAAATATGTTTAATTATAATAATTACACTTTATGCGTTATGGGTTCTAAATAATGACAGCGAGAAAAAATCCAATACATTTGAGTGGGGAGCCAATAAGAAGTCAGGATTTTGAATTCTAGAAGGTCGAGCCAACTAGACAAACAAAAATGTCACTGGTCCCACCTCTCCCACAGACCTAGTGCTTTAATTTTTTTCCTCATTTAAGTTGGCCAATTTGAGTGTCAGTAGTCACAACTAGTAACGCACATACTGTATTGTTTATCTCTGTTAAAGATAAATGTTGACCCATTTTTATGTTTTCAGATAACATTATCAAATAAATATATTAAAAGGTCTCTTGTCATTTAAATGTGTTATTTTTTTTTTTTTTTTTTTTTTTTTTTTTTTTTTTTTTTTTTTTTTTTTTTTTTTTNTGAGATTGCTTTCAAAATTGCATTTTGATAAATTTTTACGCTTAGCAACATTGTTTTTTTTAAAAATGTATTTGTACTTTATTATTATTATTTTTTTAAATATTGAACCATTTCCTTTAATATTTTATTTGGAAAAATAAAAAAAAATAAATAAATAAACTATAATAAATAGATACAAATAAATGAAAGAAGAAGAAAAACAACTTTAAAAGCAACTTTAATAAATAAATCAAAACAAAAATATTATAAATTAAATTAAAAATATACAATAACTACTTAAAAAGAGTTTTAACTTAAAATAGAGTTAAAAGAAAAAAGAGAAAAAAGTTTAACAAAAATAATGATGAAAGAAAAAATAAAACAAGAATCAACCAACTACACAACCTAAAAGAAAAGAAAATTAGTAAGCTGATTAGAAAACTTTGAAAATATAAGAACAAAATTAAAAAATAAATATATTAATGTAAAAAAGTTTGATAGAAAAAATAATAAAAATAGCTTGCTATATGTATTTATTAAAAAATTAAATATATTTTTATTACATTTTTTTAATTCTCAAAACAATAAGTCTTTGAAAATTGTTAATTAAGCACTCTCCCATTGAAAATCATCACCAGCCAACCACCTCTAACCACTTCTAATCTCCTCTCCTTTCATAGGGAAGGTGGTTAGTGGTAATTAAGGGTGGTTATAAGTGGTTATTGATTGTTAGAAATGGTTAAGGGTAGTTAGAGGTGCGGTTATGGGTGGTTGGAAGTGGTTAAAGGTGGTTAAGGGTGGTTAAGGGTGGTTAAGGGTGGTTAAGGGTGGTTAGAGGAGGTTAGAAGTGGTTAGAGGAGGTTAGAAGTGGTTAGAGGTTGCTAGAAGTGGTTAGAGGTGGTTAGAGGAGGTTAGAAGTGGTTAGAAGTGGTTAGAGGTTGTTAGAAGTGGTAAAAGGTGGTTAAGGGTGGCAGGAAGTGGTTAAGGGTGGTAAGAAGTGGTTAGAAGTGGTTAGAGGTTGCTAAAAGTGGTTAGAGGTGGTTAGAGGAGGTTAGAAGTGGTTAGAAGTGGTTAGAGGTTATTAGAGGTGGTTAGAGATGGTTAAGGGTGGTAAGAAGTGGTTAGAGGTGGTTAAGGGTGGTAAGAAGTGGGTTAGAAGTGGTTAGAGGTTGCTAGAAGTGGTTAGAGGAGGTTAGAAGTGGTTAGAGGTTAATAGAAGTGGTTAGAGGTGGTTATAGGTGGTTAACTGATGGTGATTTTCAACAGGAGGGTATTTAATTATCAAGTACCAAGTCCTATTACAATAAAGAGGTGATGGTAAATTTATACCTTTTCTAGATTCCCTCCCCCCCCCCCCCCCGCAATAAATGAAGTTATATCAGGACCAATTGATAGAATTGTATCAATCAAATACTGGATTATACAATTGTTTCAATCCAATACTGGATTATACAATTGTATCAATCAAATACTGGATTGATACAATTGTTTCAATTCAATACTGGATTGATACAATTGTGGATTGATACATTTGTATTAATCCAATACTGGATTATACAATTGTTTCAATCCAATACTGGATTATACAATTGTATCAATCCAATACTGGATTATACAATTGTATCAATCCAATACTGGATTATACAATTGTATCAATCCAATACTGGATTTTATACAATTGTATCAATCAAATACTGGATTATACAATTGTATCAATCGAATACTGGATTATACAATTGCATCAATCAAATACTGGATTGATACTAGACAACTAAACCCTTCTTACATGAGTGTAGTTTTGGTTGGAGAACCATATTTTCAGGCCTCTGGTTAAATATTTGTTGTTTAAACCACTGTTCAATGGTTTTAAACTAAATTCCAACCAGTCTTTTAAACTGACTAATATTAATTAAGTGAATTAGTAGCTTAATATAAATTATATTAATATTAATATGATATTAATAAGAAATATGCTACCATTAAGATGTTATTCATGGAAGTGGTGTAAGACTGTCATTTACCATTTACGTGTATCTGGTATTGTACTTTTTTTCTTCCATAGAAAGGTTTAATTGAGGGATTAATTGATTAAGGGATTAATTGATGTCACCTGCCCTATTATTGATTTAATTGATTAGAACCAGGGATTAAGTGCCCATGGCGCATCGAATGGAAGAGCAAAAACCTTAACTACACTCCTAGATCTTGGGTATAATTTTCTTCTCCCACATTCCCTTCATGGGGGTATTTCGATAGCATGGTTTTGCTTCAGTTTTGGCGAGATCCTTAATTTACACAACATTGTCCTCTTATAATTTATATTAAAGATTGTCAAGAAAGGAATAGATTATAGCCAATAATCAAAGATTAAAATTCAACACCCTGTTAATCATTAATGCAATTAATTTGTAATAATATTTTCCCTAATCTAGACGTTCCTTTGAAATAAATATTTTAAAAACAAAACATTTTTATACAATTATCTTTTCCCTAATCTAGACTCTCCTGTAAAAAGATTAATTTTAAAAATACTTAACATAATAAAATTACAGATATCTTTACACACAGCAATCTATTAATAACTAAAAAAAAAGAAAAAATAGATTAAGAAAAAGTGCATAGGAAGAAGAAAAAGTTGCTAAAGTAGAAGATATTTAGAAGATTAATAAAAATAAAAACAAATAAATAATCAGAAAAGAGTATTTAGCTAACAGAGGATAATGATAAATAAAAACATGGCTTCATTAAGATAAAAGTGGTTAGAGAGGATATATGGATATTAATTATTAATTTTAATTAAAAGAAGAAAAATTTAACATCTTCCTTGAAATTGTACCATTTTTATACCCATGCCATTAAACTTTGTTATTCTTAAAGCAGGAGAAAATCGAAACAAAAACGGGAGGGGAGCCAATGAGAGCTCGAAATGTTGACGGGTAGCAGGTCATGCCAACTAGACAAACAAAAATATCACTAGATAACCTTAAGATTACTACCTTAGTAGTTTTATTTTTTCCCTCTTATAGGTTGGTCAATTTGAGCTGTCAAATTTACAAAGTATAATGGCATGAGTATAAGAAATGTTTCCATTCTCTTTTCAACTGACTTTTTTACCAATTTTAAATGCAAATTTTGCTGATTAAATAATCATAAAACATTTTGAATAACACAGAAACTGTTTTAAAAAATAATAAACCCACTTCTATCTTGGAAAAAAACCATAAATGTAACCACAAATGAAAAAAATCAAAAATGATCATATTAAATAAAGGAATAAAATGGGGGGTTTTTGTAATTTGAATGTGATATCATTGTTCGTTAGTTTTTTCTGTTGCGTATTGAATGTATCATTGTGAATATTAATGTAATTAAATAAATTTAATTTATTTTTGATTTGGTGTTCATGACTTACATTACGAGTATGTGTTTATTGTATACACACTTTTATAATTGTATTTTGTTAAATAATGTTTTTTAAAATTTAAATTTTAAATGATCAAGAGAAAAAAAAAATAAATGACAGTTGTCCTCATCATTAGACAGGGAAAAACAAGATGAGGCTAAGGTTTTATTATTTTGAAAATTTACTAATATGTACAAGAAATACTTGCAAGAAATTTAAATTTAGACAGATAAAAAAAATGTGTGTAAGGCTCTCACACATTAGAAGTGAAACTTAAGTTCTAGAAAGCATTGCTCTCTTTCATTTTTTGACGAATTTATTATTTCAGGATTAAGAAATGGTCATGGGAAATTTAATTGAAAAATAAAAATCGCTACACTAAGGCAACCACATTTATCCCAATAAAAATAAATCTTTGTTTTGATTTACTGGTCTTTAAATAGATATAATACAATTAATCTGTAAAAATGTAACACTTGGACGAGTCTCGAATCGCAAACTTCGTTACACGATTCAAACTATATGATAAAATTCATTCTACCGCCGCCTAAGAAGTTTCACTTTAAAAAACAATTTTAACTATTATTATTAGTTTTGATATTTTTTACAAAAATTATCGATTAAGAACAGCTGATGTTAAGGAGTGATTTAAGTGTAGAAGAATCATTTTCAGATAAGGGTACAATCTTTATTCCTTTTGAGCACTTATTAAAATGAACCTTTTATGACTCAATAAGTGATTTTATCTTTAGAGTTAAACTATTTTGAACTGTTATTAATTTTCTGAGAGTTTTAATAGTTATTTACGCAACAAGGGAGAGAAGTATGTTTTCCGGCTCGAGGTTAAGTTTTCTCCTGAGGCAACGCCGAAGGAGAAAACTTCATTAGCTCCCGAGGCTTGCCGAGGGAGATAATCCCGAGAGTAGAAATACTTCGATCCATGTTGCGTATTAATTTTATCTACGACTAGTGCACCATGGGTAATAGCTATTAAGTTTGTAAATATAAAAGTTTTACCTACAAATTCACGCAATTTAAACACCTTAAACTGATATTTAGTTACTTGATTTATTAAAATAACAATTCTTATACTAAATATATA
>KZ653325.1:62347-74240 GCA_001010745.2 Gerris buenoi
TAAATATAGTCCAAATATCAATCACAAACAGCACAAAATAAGAAAAACAACGCACGGGAGAATATAACACAAGTGAAGTACAACGCAATCTGTTGATTGTTGATAACCTGCCGCACGTTTCTTGGTAACCTATAACCAAGAGGAAGGTAATTTGTCCCATTGGAGCTCATATTTTACATATCTCCATGGGGCGACATTTTTGGCGCAACCCTCTATCCCCTTTATATAAGATCCTTGGAGTAAACCTTTCGTTCTCTTCCCTCTTGTTTATATTTTTGTTTTCATTTTTCGAGTCGTCCATTTTACTTAGGTTTGTTCTAACCCTAATATTTATACCGTCAACTGCATCATTCCGAAGATCAATCAGGAATTGTTTAATTGTTTAGGACAGGTTTCATGCGTACGCGGACTTTGTAGGTATTGTAATAAAACATCGTCAGGTTGGAATAGGAATAGGCTGACTCTATTCGAACCGTATATTAAAATATTCAAGGGGTCGGTTTCAGAAAGGAGGTTTAACGCTAGTCCAGGACTAAGCTAATCCTGCTTACTATACAATGCCCAATGTATTCCCTGAGATGAATCCAAGTAAAAACATATTTTATTTAGTTTTTTTTTTGGTTAAAATACATTTATCTTTTTAACTCTGTTTTCTTAAAAAAAAGAAAATACCTTTTTAAGATAATACTAAACTTTCCTTAGAAAAAGTTCGTACGAAAATTAATCGTTTCCGATAACCAGAAGCACATAATAGAATCAGAATTATTAGTCACCTATTAGTGACTAATAATTCTTATATTATCTATAATGAGATATATTGGGAACTGCGTTCACAAAGCATAAAGATATTTCATTTTTAAGGTTTCGTTAATAAAACCAAGAAAAGAAACCCTTGCAGTTTCGTTCCTGAGTCTGTCTGTCTGTCACACTGTACGGTTCCAAAGACTTTTGAATCAAGAGAGATAGAAACATGAAATTTTCTAGTATTAATGATCGTTTTGACCCGCACACAAGAAAAATATAGTGAACTTAAAATTATCAGCTGTTCAAATCCAAAATGTCGGATAATTCACGCCACACGAAATAATTANTACATTGTAAACAAAGGTTAAATAAACCCGGGCTAACTTTAGTCCGAGACTAAGCTAATCCTTGAGTTAAACCTTCTCTCTGAAATCCAATATTTAACCCCAGAGTTAGTTAGTCCTCGACTAACGCTAGTCGCGGACTAGTTAAACCCTGCTTTCTGAAACCGACCCAAGGAAACCTAACAGACAGGGAACCTTCTTGTTGTTGCGCATGTCATATAAACTAATGCTTGGTATTGTCAGAGGATCGTTTGGACCGTACACGTACAGTAAACGGTTGACAAACGATTCCTGCGCGGGTTGGAACAGTTTAAAGGACGATACGAAACACTGTCACAAGTCGGGTTGGAACGGCTTTTATCCATTGCGCATGCCTGTGACAATGCTGCTGACGGTTGACTGATTGGTTGAAAAAAAAATCCATTAGTAAATATTAAACACACGCTTGCTTTTCATTTTTAAACCATCCTTTGCGAAATTTAGTATTATATTTTAATAATATATTATGGGGTTTGTTTATAACCTGAACGGAACCCTGCGCAAGTCAAGGATCTTATAAAATAGGGATAGAGCACTAAGCATACCTCCTGGGTTAAGGGCCGATTAAGAAGTGTCGCCAGAACTTGGAAAAAATCTACATCAAACTACCAGTATGCGCGCGCATTAGTAGGACGAATTTATTCCCGACTGTTATCAATCGTTTATGAACTATTGGCTCTGAGCAACAAACCTATGATAGGTTACGTTACAATCTAGCATTTTAAGCATAACCTTCTTGATCATCCGCAGTTATAACCATTGTACAATCTTACGGGAAGGTTATCTATCCTACTCGGATCTTACTAGATTTTCCAAGTTCTTGGCGACACTTTTATCGCATAGCGCTCTATCCCTATTTTATAAGATCCTTGGCGCAAGTGCATAAGGAAGGAAGATGAGTGTTTCCATGGCTTTATGAATGATTTTTTTTATCTATATACATATATGCAGCTTAAAAAACACATGCTTTAAACCTACCTTAAAGGCAAAGATACACATGCTGTCAAATTGGGGAAGTAGATTGCATGCCAAAAGAAGGTATTTGCCAGTAACTGGCATATGAAGGATTTTTATTATGTTCATACCTGCTCGCTTGCCAGCTACAGGTCTGACATATCCATGTGCAAGTAGCTGGCATGTTTTTGTTCAAGCTACAGGCATGTGTCCACCTTTACCTTTAGTTATATGTAAATTACAATTCCTTAAATATTGGCATTGAAGGCAAAAAATAGAATTTTGCCCAAAGCATTATTTTTAGTAACGCAAAGTTCTCTCATTCAAAGTTGAGCTCTATTTTAGAGTTTTATTTATTTTTGTATACCGCATTCTTACCATTGAAACAGCAAGAATTAAAGTTGGAAGTTGTCTAGTAGTAGTAGTAGTAGTAGTAGTAGTAGTAGTAGTAGTCTAGTACTTCCTACTAGAACGGGTAGGACGAACCACTTGTTCGAACCTTGCAATTAGGCCTTCACTCGGACCCTTTTTACACCCCGCGGTGGAGAGTTGCAGCCACTTCACACACCATACATAAATATGTACATTGTACCGCCGAAGCGAGTATGATGTGATCAATAGTGAGCCATATAAATCAGAGTGTCACGCCGAGGAATCGAACCCCATCTCGTTCCACTCATGATTCAGTGATAGCCGAGCAGAGGTGGTTTTACCACCACGGCTACGCTACCTCCCTTGGAAGTTGTCTAACTTTAAATACACAAGTGAAAAAAACAAACAAAGGCTTCATTTCTTTCAAAACTTTCATCGATCTCTCAACGAAAAAAAAAAGCGTTTTGATTGAATATTCTGTTTTATTCGTTCTTTACCTTAGATTTGAAATAGGGCTTCGCACGTGACGTGACTTAAATTATCCCAACAGGACGGGATTAAAACAAAAAACCGTAAGAGCATAAAGAGTAGAACAGAAAATAAAGCCACGAATTTTATAGGGAAAACATCCGATCACAAGTATAATACTTAAAATTATTCTCCAAAGCTTCAGCCATAATCTTATTTAGCTGAAAACAGAAGCATATAAAGTGGCTTTATTCTCTGGGCTAGGTGAATTCTAATATTATTTTTCAACCAACAAAATCAATAAATTCATACAGTTATTTTCATATAGTTTAAATCAATAAATTCATTAGGATTGATTACGTGTATTGTGTCACACTTCTATGATTTGATGCTAGAAAAGCTAGTCTTCCTACACTAATCCTAATTTTTTTTGTCCTACCCAGAAAAAATTTGATATATCGTATCTTTTTATGACTGATTAAATCATTATAATTGGGGGGACAACGACAACAGTTTGACACAGGAAGTTCGTTTGTGCACAATAATCTAGGGAATGACGTCGGACAGATAAAGCGTAGTTTATCGGCAATGGGAGGATCGTGGTAAGGATGATGAGAATTTAAAGCTGGTGGTTCCAAAGAAATTACAACCAGAGCAACGGAATGGGCTTATGATTTAGCGCTAAGTCTGCACTTTAGTGTGAAGAAGACGTTGGAGAGGTTCTAACTATATTGGGTCAACATGAGGTACAGTATTATAGACTGGTGTCAAACATGTGTAGTCCACTTGCTAGGAAAGGTCCTCGAAGCAGAGGTGGATTGGAGAGGGTCAGGCGCACCATAGGAAAGATTAGCAAGCGACATCTTTGGTCTCCCACCATGAACATGAAAGAACCGAGGTAATGCTGATATTTTGGTGAATAATAATAATAATAAAAAAGCTTTATTAGTTGAAAATACAATGATTGTTGTTTTCATTTTTACACAGCATTTATAAGCTTTGGCCAATTTGCCCTCAGGGGGAGTTGGTCATTTTAGGCCACTAACCACCTCTAACCACCTCAGGGGGAGTTGGTCATTTTAGGCCGAGTGAATAATAAAATCTACTTAAAATTAAAAAGTAAATATCAAAATTAAATTAGTATACATGCAAATGTTGATTAATAAATTAATATGATAACAAACAATACATTATGCTGGTGATATTTTGGTGATTATGGCCAAAATTATTGGCTCATCCCAATCAAGAAGCTGAAACAGTGGCAAGAGTTTTTGACAATGAAGTTGTGGCACTCTCGACAATTTTGAAAGTCAGATCTTTGGTAAGTATTGTGAACTACGAGGGGTTAAGAAAACTAATACGACGCCGATCATCCACAGAACGATGGGATAGTGGAACGTTTTAATAGAACGCGTCCAAGCTGCCTTGCCAAATTTGAGCAAAAGCGTCAGCGGAACTGAGACGAAGATGACCTTCCTTTCTGTATGCATGTATTCAGAGCTTCCGTCAGCGAAAGCACTGGTTTCACTCCAGTGACGTTAATGCTAGATCAAGACCTTAGAACGAAAAATTTAAGTTGCTTTACAGGTGCCCACACCAGATTTCCCCAATGTGTTCTAGTTTTCCAGGAAGCAATTGGCCTGTTCAATAACACTTTAGCAAAATGAAGACAAGCTAAGATCACCTTGCGTGACAAGGAATTTTAACCCAAGGAACAAGGTTTAGCATCCCAGTCGCAAAAATGGTTTATACCCAATCAAAAACAGAAGTCCAAACCGCAGATACGCCTTGACCGGATTGTACAAATTCCGGTTCCGTTTTGCAATCGGAACCGGAATAATGCTGCCGGGTCATCAACAGCCGAGGAAGTGGCAGTGTAACGCTCAGCATTATGTGGCAATGTGTCGATGACAATAATTTATTTATAGTTTATAACTGATTTGTAAAAGCATTAAATTTTAATAAATTGATCTTGTTGTGTTTTAATACAAGTAAGAGTACCAATAAATACTACTGTGTATATATTAAAAACAAAAAAAAAACCGATTCGTTGCAAAATTGAAAATAAAACAAAAAAATTAATACCAGCTGACTTTATACTCGAGGCAACACTGAGGTATGAGAGTTAAAAACTTTTCTAATTTGAGACTTTCGCTACCACATACTTTATTTAACCTGGCCATACATTGAATAAACTTTTAACGGCTTAAAGGGGGTTGTTTGTTTTTTTTTTTTTTTTTTAAATGAATATCGATTACAGTCCACCGCTCAAAATAATTAGATTTGGCCTTCCTGTATAAATTGATTAGATCCAACAACATGAAAGGGTTTTTCACATAAATACGAATCGATCATGTAGTTTCATAAGGTGATTCAATTTAACCGAAAAAAGGTATGAGTCAATGTTTTCTTCGGTTATTTTTTAAGGTTTTTGTACTGTACAGCTAGTAATAATAGAAGTAAAGTTAGAAAAACAAACGAAACAGAAAACAAGTAAGGTGCGCTTCACGTAAGTACGTGAGTCGAAAATCGCGCTGGTTTCTGTACGATTAAGTTAAAATTATTAATTGTAATAGTTGCATATTCTTATTATACACTTCAATACCTTTAATTTGATATATAACATGTCACCCGCCCTATTGGCCACCATCTTGAAAATATTAAGTGTGAAAAATCGAAAAAGTGTCCAATTGTCACAAATGCCGAGATGCACATGGGCGCCTAATTTCATGTTCCTAGCTATAGTAGTTAATGAATAATGAATTGAAACAAGCAGCGGATTCACACCAACGGACAGACAGAGCCGTTATTATAAGGTTTTTTTTTACTTTGTGCAGAAGCCTAAAAGTAAGTAAGTAACCTAAATGGTTGGAACTTATGGCTGATGAATGCTAAATGTTCGATGGATCGAAACTCCTTCAAGTGAAAGAATTTTTACACGTAAATACGTCGCGTCAGAGAGGTTACGTAAAGGTGACAAAGGTTGCTGTGACGTCATGCGTCCTCCACAAATTTTTCGTCAGGTTATCCTATCTGGCTCATAATATACCATTGTTTACTAGTGTTCTGTATGCATTTCATAGTTTTTTCCTCTTTTTATTCTATTAAAAGCTTTTTTAACTGTTTTTAACCTTATCACATATCAGTAACATCATTAATAAGCCAATAAATGTATACATTATAGATGATAAAACACATAATTGATTAAAAAATAATAATAAAGTAAAATAGCACTGATAAAACCCAATCGTACATTCAATATTTTGAGCCAGCTAACCTAACAACACACACTATTTTACGTAAGTGACGTCACTCTCCCCCGGTGTATTAACTACCGACTTACGGCCGTCAGTTGATTTACCTGTTAAAAAATATATCATTTAGACGAGTCTTGAAACACAAACTTCGTTACACGATTTCGTTTAATCCAAGCCACTCTACCGCGCCAAAAGAGGGTTTACTTTTTAAAAAATTGACTTAACGAATTCAATCTTTGTATGAAAATTTGAGGATATATTATTTGACAGAGAGAGAAATCAAAACATGAAAATCTTTTAGTCGAAATTTTTCCTAAAACATTTTAATTTGAAAAGCACCAAGCAGACACATTCGTTTATATTACACCATTCCTACCGACGACTATATACGTTAATCATCTCAATCGGCTATTGAAGGATAATCACAATGATCGCCTTCCCTTTGATAAGATCAAGTGTGAAAATAAACCATTATTTTAATCCAATGTAAATCCCAATTATTCCAGACTATAAATAAGCACCAATGACATTTAGGAGGTAGGAATAATAAATTCATCATTTTTCCTTTTTTAAAAATTTAATTTAAATTTCCCTCTTTTCCTGTAACAAGTTTTTGCCTTTCAATATGGTGGTACGTGACCTTTACTCATTGACATTGATAAATAAAAAAAATGTTAATGTTATTTACAACGTGTGAAAATATCGATTTGAATTTTTGACCCCGAAGTTGGCTGGATGGGGAATGCCAAGGGTGGGTATTGATTCAACTCGACCATGGGGGCATGGGGAAATGGGGCATGGGGGAATGAGGAATAAGTTCATCAACATTAAGCATCGTTGCCTTTCATTTCCTGCAACTCTTCCTACTCAGCAACGTTTTTCATAAAAACAAATTCCCGTATAAAATATAGCTTATTGGAAAAATATCATTTTAAAAAATATCGATTCAATGGAAGTTTGTTTTTTAATCGTATTACGATTGCTATAATTGTATTATATTGGTCCAGTTATTTCTTTTCACATTGGTAGAAAATGCTGTCATAATATATATGTTTTCGAGTTCATATTTAATAATATGTACGCTATTTGATTTTACCTTAGAATTTTTTTACTTACGAGCTTACCGAAGGTAACGGAAGCTATGTGATCGGTCTGAAGAACGAAACATTTTTAGGTCTCCAATTTCAAAAATTCCAAGACAGAAATCCGTTTTAGACACCTGGAAACACTTTTGGTTCCGTTTCTGTCTGTCGGTCTATTTTTGCGAACCAACATACCTTAAAACTATACTCGTCCGACATTTATGAAATGTATAAGGTAGCTCATAATTAGTCCATTGTTGGTCCCATATAAGTTTCAACCTTCTGCACTCATTTATTTCTCTTCCACGTGCACACAAACATACATTTATTTACACCTATACTTCGAAAGTACTTATCTGATTTGTTTGAAACTTTTATTGTTTATCGAAAGAAACTCTCAGATTGCTATAGCTTATTTTTGAAACGTCTGCGCTCTTTAACTTTTGTTAAATTGATCCTTAATTCGTGTAAAAATCAAAACAATTTTAACCACATTAAAAAACCGGGGGAAACAATTAAATTAGTCAGCAATGGCTTTTAAAAGTATACAACCAATGAAGTACGTGATAGGATGCGAGGAAGCAACGAAATAATAGTTATAAAACAGTGTTGCCAAAAGATTTCCAGTTTAACACCAAAAACCCAAATATCCCTATATAATTAATTTGGATTTTATAATTTTGAAGATGATACTTATGCCACACTTAATGATCCAATCGACAGATACTTTTAGACAGAGATTCTTCCTTCCAACTATGACCTAATTCTAGATGTAAATTATTAAACTATCATTGAATATCTAATTGAGAAAAAACAGAAGTAATTAAAAAATAATATCTTCATGAACAAGAGCAAGATAATTAGCTAGTTTTCAGTTGTGCGGTCTGCGTAGACGCCTGGAGCCTTAACTACTGGGCTAATATTGACGAAATTTGGCATACATTTTTAGAAAAATCATACCCCGAGGTGATATCGAGAAATAAATTTTAGCTCCAAATTTAAAGGAGTTACTCCCTAAAAACTCTTTAAAAAAATTGAAAAAGAACCATTTCTCGAAAACGCTTCCAACAATATTGATTTGAAAAATTCTAAAATGCAGCCCATTTAAATACGAATATAACGATATAAACTGTTTTCCCGGGAAAAATCTGGTTCCTGAGAAAATAGCTTTAAACGAGGAGGGAGAGAAGCCGGGTTCCCGCCGAAAAGAAGTTATTTTAATGATACATTTTGATGTAATGTTCAATAATAAATTGATGTACAGACGAAAACAAATAAGTGGACAACAATTACAGTCTATAAGATTAGAGTTGGCACAATCGAAGGCGGGAAACAACAAATGTGGAGGTAGTTTTGGGGTTATAAAGGGAAAATCGGTGTTGCCATGTTATATTTTTTTTTTGGTGGAACAGGGGTAGAGAAGAGCATTTTTTTTTCTGAAGTTGCATTCAACATGGGGGACCAATAAAATCGTTTCCCTCAAAATTTTCCCACCTGTTGATTGTGCCAACTCTAATCTTATAGACTGTAGTTAAGTAATTATAGACTCGTATATAAGAAAGATTTTTTATTTTTTACCGATTTTTGTCCTTATACTATCTCTTAAATTTGCTTTCAACAACTACTTTTTTTTTTAGTTTACAGCCCTTATAATTGCTATTGTTTTTCATTTCTGAATATTACTCATAATAATACTCCGTATATAATCATTTCCGTGCAATGATTTTCGAATATTAAGGGCATTCACCGTCATTAAACCCCTTGAAATTTCAATGATATTCCCTTCCTGTTTTTGAACTAAGTGTACTATTTTTGATGCAAGAGTACCCACTTTTGAAAATCTTTATATCGTTGTGTTGGAATGGAAATGTACTTCTCTACGCCTATTTGCACATAATATTATTATGTATAATAGTATTATGTATTGCACATAATAGGTATACCTTTTTTTAATTTAAGCTTTAATGTTTTCTGCATTATACAATAAAATATTAAAGATTATATGAGTGATATTTTGACCACATATTCACAAAAATGTAAACGTTTACACTTCTATTAAAGAAATGATTACTTTTAAGTTTTAAGGGAAGAGGCCCCTCTGTTATCGTAAGGGGGGGGGGGCTCGTTAATTTTGGACTTAAAATATGACACTGGTTGGTATGTTTTCCCGCATCGTACGTTACCTTCCCCTTCTGGTTCCCATCCGCCCAGGTTTTAATAGTCATTAATGATAATTTGCAATTCAAGCTATACAGAATAATAAGTGTAGGTACTATAAAGTACCTAATTTTTCCTTCATTTGCATAAGAATATAAGTCTGAGTCTAAAGATTTTAAAAAGTATAATTTTTTTAAAAATAACAGTAGCAGGAGATTATCTGGGACTCTGAACAATAAACGGTTTAAAAACTTAATAAGGTAGCGAACAGGACTGGAGTGAGGGATAGGTATTTGATTCAGAGTTACCGGTTCGCATATTCCATGTCTTAGACTAAATGTGACAACCCATTCTCTATCACATTCCTTGTAGTATAGATATGAACGTTTTCGTATTTACCAATGCCAGTGATACAGGGACAATTTTAGTACTACAACAGCCTAAGTAATTTTTTTCCGAAATTGCAGATTTTTGCCATTGGTTGTTTTAGCATTAGGGTACATTTGATAATGCATTCATAGATGTTTTATGAAGATTATTCCCTTACAAAGACGTTTTTCTTAATTTCCACAATGCTATTCTGAATTGTAGACACTGAGTCGAATGGATTGAATGTCCGGGTTACATATTCATTCTGGGCTCATTCATTCATGAGAAATAGGACAGTGGCTTTAAACCATTTAACAGTGGCGATCTCTAAATATCCTTTAATGGGTTACTAATTTATAGTTTTTACCGGTACTACTGATACATGAGCCAGATATTTTTACTTTATAAAAAGAAAGAAAAGGGGGCTTGCTTTTATAAAAAAAACTTTAAACAGTTAAAGTTTAACCGTGTATTGTCAAGAGATATTAGATTCATTTAAGAACTTATTTATTGTCTGCGTGGATAAGATCGTATACCTACCTAAAAACAACGAAGGAATGCATTGAGCTCCAGGTTAAGTTTGTAAGGAAGCGTTATATCCGTCTAAGCCTGTATCATATCCTACTCAAAATTAAATGATTAACCCGCCATTTTGAATTTCAACGTCTGGTAACTTTGAATTCGCTATATTTTTCCTGTGTGGGCATCAAAACGATCTTTAATATTGCAAAGTTTCATGCTTTCGTCTCTTATCATTCAAAATTTATTGGAACCGTACAGAGAAACAGACAGACAGTTACAGGAATGAAATTATTAGGATTTCTTTGTTTTTGGCTTTACCAACGAAACCATAAATAAAGTCGCTGGTTTTAGGTTTCTGTACAAAGTACAAAAAGAAACCTTATATAACGGCTCTGTCTGTCCGTCTGTCCATTGGCTTGTCTGTCCGTCTGTCCATTGGCTTGTTTCAATTCATAAACTATACTATAGCTAGAAACATAAAATTTGGCACACAGGTGCATCTCGGCATTTGATGCAACTGGACGCATTTTGAATTTTTTCTAAACTTAATATTTTCAAGATGGCGGCCCGGCCAATATGGCGGGTGGCTAAAAAAAATGTTTAGTTACCATGGCATGTTATACATCAATTTAAAGGCCTTGAAGTGTAGAAAAAGAATATGCAACTATTAAAATAACACACGTAATTTTTCAAGATGGCAGCCAATATGGCGGGCGACTAAAAAAAGTTTTTAGTTACCATGACATGTTATACATCAATTTAAAGGTCTTGAAGTGTAAAAAAAGAATATGCAACTTATAAAATAACACGTAATATTTTCAAGATGACAGCCAATATCGCGGGTGACTAAAAAAAATGTTTAGTTACTATGACATGTTATATTATATCAATTTAAAAGTCTTGAAGTGTAGAAAAGAATATTCAACTATTACACTTAATATGTAAACTCAATCGTACAGAAACTGGCGATTATCACCTCACATACTTACGTGAAGCGCGCCTTACTTGTTTAAAGTTTACCTCGAGCTAGGAACAGCATCTCTAATTCCGTATTTTTTCTTTTTTTATTCTATGTTTCTTCGGGTCAACAACGATGTTGCCGATACAATCAAAACTCCAAACATCTATGACCTACTCCTAGATTTTACATCTTCATATTATTATTGTTATTATTTATAATATATGTTTACCTCGTCTACTTGGGCCTGCGTCTGTTGTAGCCTCTTCTGTGCTGCTATCTGTTGGGGAGTACGAGGACCACCAACAACTTCCCCATCCCCCCCACCTCCGCCTGGCGCCAGTGAACCATCCGTTGACCTGTAAAACACAAAAACCGTTATTATAGATAATTATATTATTATTATTATTACAAATAAGTGGACAACAATTACAGTCTATAAGATTAGAGTTGGCACAATCGAAGGCGGGAAACAACAAATGTGGAGGTAGTTTTGGGGTTATAAAGGGAAAATCGGTGTTGCCATGTTATATTTTTTTTTTGGATCAGGGGTAGATTACAGCATTTTTTTTCTGAAGTTGCATTCAACATGGGGGACCAATAAAATCGTTTCCCTCAAAATTTTCC
>KZ653326.1:2837-15356 GCA_001010745.2 Gerris buenoi
TTTTTTTTTTTCTTTTTTTTTATAATTTTACTTCCAAAAGTGAGTAAATTTCATGTGTTTAAGGAACTACGAACTTGACGAAAATGAGTACCATGGGAGAAGGAGAAGAGGGTAATGTTTTCCTGCCTCGAGATTTTATTTTGCCGACTTTAACCACTGTTTTTTTCCAACAAGCTAAAATATTAGAAGCTTTAGTTAAAAACAACAATAGTTCGGTAGTAGTGCCTAACTTTGACAAAGTTTTAAATGAATTTACCGGAAGAGAAACATCTACACAAGCGGAAGCTTGGCTCCAACGCTTGAAAGGCTTAGCTAAAATTAATAATTGGAATTATGGGCTAAAGATTGAAGCTGCGAGAGCTTGCCTTATCGGGGCAGCCAAAGATTGGTTTTTAACGTACTATTTTAATAATTCGTCGCAATTTAAAAGCAAGTTTAGCGATGCGTTTATATCTGACTCTGCGACGTCAGAACGATGAAGAACGATTCACGAACGGTGCCAAGGTCGGGACGAAGACGTTTCTGATTACTTTCTACACAAAATTCGATTGATGAGAGACTTGGTGTTAGCTTTGAGGAAATTAAACGTTTAATTGTTGAGGGTTTACGGAACAGAGAGTTAGGATTTTATCTTTTAGGTAATTTACACCTTGATGAAAACTAACTTTTTAGAGGTATCAAAACTTACAATGAAGTTATTAAGTCAAGGAAATCATTTTTTGGCTTTAAAAATGACCCTCAAGACCGGAAAGGATTTTATCAGAACAGCCTTAATTAAACTTTGTCATCTCAACAAAATAAAAAGAATCGTCCTTCAACATCCAAGGATGTTAAAAGAAACATCAGGTGCTACAACTGTGGGGTTCTTAATGAACATTTGTCAAACAAGTGTCCCAAACCTTACAACGGTAAGCTCTGTTTCGGCTGTCAACAAAGCTCGAGTAAAGAACATCAGGACTGGGACAAATCTCGTGATGATTAAGTGCATTTTGTCCATAAATCTGTCACCAGTACTACATTCTATTCACCTTAAGTTACTCTGGGAATAGACCTTGATTCTACCATTTGTACTTAGACTCTAGCAGTCCAATTTCTCTATTGAAACAGAACCTCGAAGCTTCGGCCCTAATGTCACCTCTACCAGGCTCTAACGAATCTTATGTTGGTATAAATAATTACAAGATAATCATCACCGGATTGTTTACACTTGAGGTGTACATTCAAGGTAAAGAATTTATCTTAAGCAAATACGCAAAAGTAATATGCCATCTGAGACTGCGATTGAATACTGGAGACAGGGCCGGATTTCCCACTAGGCACTATAGGCACATGCCTAGGGGCGGCATCACCAGGGGGCGGCAGCGGCCGCGGAGCTATTCCTTGACGACCTAATAGAGGCACATGCCTAAGGGCGGCAGCGGCCGCGGAGCTATTGCTTGACGACCTAATAGAGGCACATGCCTAAGGGCGGCAGCGGCCGCGGAGCTATTGCTTGACGACCTAATAGACGAGTGTTTAGCAATATAGGCAAGAAGAAAACGAATTTATAGTATACCTTAATAGTAAACCAATTTAACCATATTTAAGTAAATTTAAATATGTCGACACGNGGGGGGGGCGGCTTTTTAAATAGTGCCTAGGGGCGGAAAATTGTTAAATCCGGCCCTGACTGGAGACGGTCGTTGATCAACCCTTATTTTTACTCCCTAACATTATTTTTGAATTTTAGATTGTCACACGAATATACACCTGCTTTTGCAATAGCCCATCTTCATCCTTCATACATGCTAAAAATGACGTCAAAAGATTTGGAAAAAATGCGAAGTCTTTCATGGAGTTTTATGAGTTGGATGATACCTCTACAGAATTAGATTAATGGTATAATGTGTGGAAAGACAAGGATTTAGCAGGAGACAAATGAAAGGAAATTGAAGTGGCTGCACTTTTCGAGGAGGCTAATATTTTTTTCCCTGCAACAAGGCACGCACTCCTCACTTTAAGTTTGCTATCCCGTCTATCATGTGCTAAACGATCTTTCAGTTCCCTTCGAAGGGTAAATGTAAGATAAATGCAATACACCAAGATATAAACGATTTATGAAAATATATAAAGATACAATAATGAAATATTTTGACAATATGTCATCTTATGACATACCTCCCCCTCCCAGGGGCTCTTCTCTGGATCTCAACTGCGACGCATGTCGACGGTGTTGTCTGCCATTTAAATGTACTAGGTATGATAATGGCCCTGTAACCTTTATTACTTCTCCCGCAGAATATCCAGTTTTGTCAGGGGTTCGCACCCAAACCTTATCTCCTTCCCTGAAATTTTTAGACTTCTTCCCTGGGTCGTGGTATTTCTTTTGCTTAGCAAGAACAATTTCGATGTCCTGACTGAAGTCTGGTTTCAGTAAGATTAATTTCGTTCGCAACTGCCTCCCTAATAAGAGTTCAGCTGGAGTTCGTCCTGTCGTCTTGTGAGGTGTAGTTCTGTAATTTAAAAGGAATTAATGTAATCTTGTGTCTGTATCTGGGCCTTCTTGACTAGATGCTCGGAACTTCTTTTTAAACGTCTGAACAGCTCGTTCTGCCAGGCCATTGCTCCTAGGATGATAAGGTAATATTCTTACATGCTTGATTCCAACACTACTACAAAAAGTTTTAAACTGTTCCGTTGTCTGATACTATTAACTTTGGGAACCCAAATCGAGCAAAAATATTTTGTAACGTTGAAATGGTTTTGTGAGAAGTAATCTTGTGAAGTGGAACAACTTCTAACCATTTTGATGTCGCATCCACAAGAACAAACCAGTAAAGCCCTTCATAAGGTCCTGCAAAGTCTACGTGTACTCTAGTCCAGGGTTCCACGGGTACATTCCATGATAGCAGTGGAACATCTGGATCTCCTGACCTGTTCTCTTGACAATGGTTGCATTGCTTGACGGTTTGATCTATATCGTCGTCTACATTAGGCCGCCATACATGGAATCTAGCTACAGATCTCATAGCTGCAACTCCGGGATGACCTTCGTGTAACATGTTTAGTATGTTTTTTCTTAATACTTTAGGCACGACTATTCTTCCTTTCCATGTAAGTATTTTAGATTCAAACGAGATTTCTAACCTCTTATCAAAAAAAATATTTAGATCTTTTGGTATATTTTTCTTATCAGGCCATCCATTTTCAAGATAAGAAATAATTATTTGTAATTGTTTGTCTTTGGAAGTTTCTTGTTGTAACGTATGTCTAGATATAGCTAGTTCATCCGTTCTTAACCTTAAAATTCGTTTTCCATACTTATCGTCCAGTGATTTTATTACGATGCTTTTTACGATGCTTTTTTTACGATGCTTTTTTATTTATGATTGGCAATCTCGACAATAAATCTGCAGCTGCATTATCTGGACCCTTTACATGTTTAACTTGATACGAATACGCACTCAAAGTTAAAGCCCATCTCGTAATTCTGTTGTCATTTTAGGTATTTCAGAATTTTCCCCAAATAACCGTACCAACGGTTTATGATCTGTCCTTAATATAAACGGATGCCCATATAAATATTGATGAAATTTAGTGACAGCAAAAATTATTCCTAGAACCTGTTTATCTATAACAGAGTACCGCTTTTCAGCTTTTGTTAACGACCTGCAAGCATAAGCTATGGGTTTTTCTACCCCGTCCTTAAATTTATGAAATAATACCGCTCTTATCCCACATTCACTTGCATCTGAAGATACTATTAAAGGTAAATCTGGATTATAATGGACAAGACAATCTAATGATGTTAACGACTCTTTTAATTTGTTTACTATATTTGTATCGGACTCTGTCCAGTCCCATTTATTTCCCTTTTTTAAAAACCTATGTAATGGTGAGCATAAACATTGTAGATTTGCAATAAATTTCTGATAATAATTAACAGAGCCAAGAAACGCACGTAATTCCCGTGTATTTTTAGGAAGGGGCATTAATTTTATTGCTTTAAGTCTTTCATCTGTGGGGTAAACTCCATTTTTGTCTAGACGATGTCCTAAATATTTAACTGATTTATTTAAAAAACTGCATTTTTTTCTATTAATATGAATTCCTATATTAGAAAATTTTGTTAATACCATTTCTAAACGTTTTAAATGTTCCTCTTTTGTTTTACCAGTTACTATAACATCATCAAGGTAACAAGCAACCCCGTCCATTCCAGCTAAGATTTGGTCCATAGTTTTTTGAAATAATGCAGGGGCGAAATTAACTCCAAAGGGTAAACGGTGATAACGAAAATAACCGGCATGCCTTGCTATTACTAAGAACTTTTTTGAATTTTCCTCAACTTCTAATTGCAAATAAGCGTTTCTCAAATCGCTACTAGAAAATTATTCTCCCCCTTGTAACTTGACCATGATTTCTTCAAATCTAGGCATTGGATGATGATCACAATATATGTATTTATTTAAGCCAACTTTAAAGTCACCACATATTCTAATTTTCCCAGTGGGTTTAACGACTATAACTATGGGTGCAGCCCACTCAATCGGAGTTGTACTTGAATCGATAGGTTCTATTACGCCTTCTTTAACTAATCTATTTAGTTCCTCCTCCACCCCTGATTTAAATGCAAAAGGAACAGGTCTAGGTTTAAAAATCTTTGGTTGTGCATCTTTTTTAAGGTGAACAACTGCTTTGAGTCCCTTGATTGAACCTAGACCTGGAGAGAATAATTCCGGAAATTTATCTAGTATTTTGTTAACCTCAGTAGAACTAGTATCAATGTATTTTTCCTGATTGGTTTTTATATTACAGACACGAGCTCCTTTTGGTAAGGGTAATTTGAATTTCAACACCCATTTTAACCCAAATAGTGGTACATCATGTTTCCTTTCAACGATTAAAGGTAATCTTAATATTTTTCCAAAAGCTTCAACCTTAACTGTAGTTTTGCCTAAAGTATCTAAAGGTACACCTGTATATGCTATTAAATTAGGTCCCGGTTCTAAAATAGGTGAACCTATTTGTACCCATGTAGCTTTTACTTATAACGGATTCAGTTGCCCCAGGGTATTCGTAAAGCATATCGATATTTTTGTTATTAATTTTAACGGTTAACATAACTTTATTACCTGAATTAATAGCTCTAACAGCTTCATCACTGTCATCAGAATCACAAGATGAAGACCTTGACTTAAATGATTTCGTATCAAGTTTATTTGTATTTGTTGGTCCTTTATTTTCCACTATTACAGCTTTTCCTTTTCGGAGACATACTTTTGCAAAATGGTCGGTACCGTAACATAAATTGCATTTTTTTTCTTGTGCTGGACATGCTTCATTTATTCGAGGAAATTTTAAACCGCATTTGAAACAGTGTTTATCTCTTATTAACGTAATTGGTTTAAATTTCCAGTTTTCTTTTGAATTGTTATTAACTCTGTTAATTCCTGGGGAATTATAAATAATAATTTTATTTAGAGTTTCTTCAGCTCTTTCTATGTTTATAACAGAAGGTTCAACTTGTACTAGAGTTGAAGTTGTTTCTGGGTGTAAGCGTAAAAGTTCTTTTTGCCACGATTGATTGTTGATATCTAATATTAGTTGATCACGGAGCCTCTCTTCTAATGATGTTCCAAAATTACATTTCCCAGCTAACGATCTTAAATTATTCATATATTGGGAAACGGATTCATCATCTTGTCTGAATCTTTTACTGAATGAAACCCTTTCACCTAGGGTGCAATATTTTTTTACATAGTACCTCTGTAATACATTTAATATATTGTTATATTGTTGGTCACTAACTCAATTGGGGTTAAAATGATCAGATAAGATCTTAAATGCTTTTGCTCCAATTGTTGAGAGGAGTAAGTCTCTTCTCATTTCTTCATCTCTGATGTTACATACTCTTAATTCAATTTCGAATCTTTCTTGATATTTTTCCCACAATTCATCTTTAGGGTCAAAACGGTGAAAAGTAAAAGTTTTTATATAATTTTGTTTCTGCCTTTCATCTGTCTCTGAATCTTGACGGTTTCTTCTTCTAGCCATTTTATTAAAATCTTTTGTCCGCAGCGCCAAGTGTAAGATAAATGCAATACATCAAGATATAAACGATTTATGAAAATATATAAAGATACAATAATGAAATATTTTGACAATATGTCATCTTATGACAGTAAAGACCTGGCTCTGAAGTACATGGGAGAGGACAGACTGGCTGGGTTGTGTTTGCTGAGCGTCCATCGGAAATTCTGCGAGGAAAATTAGGTTAGGACAGGATTAAAACGAAAGTTTTGAACAATTTTTCTTCGAACCCAGGGAAAATGATATTATTATGAGACATATAACTAGAATATATTTATACATATATTTTTTCAAGCAAATAATTTAAAAAACTACCATAATTGAGCTGAGCGAATGGAAGCTCTTATACTACACTTTGCATTTTTTTTGGGCACATACTCCACCTGAACGACTGAACCGATCCGCACAAAATTTGGCTCGGTGACCAATCACAGGAAATGGTCTAAAATAATAAGTCAAACAATAAGTCTGAAATGGTCTAAATTCGAACAGGGTACAAAAGTTAAATAGTATAAGCACTTCATGGTGAATGTCTTTGGAAAGCTCTTAAGAGTACAGTTATTTATATTATGTTTACTTTTGTCATATTTTCATTTAATAAGGGGGTTTATGTCCTATTTTCATTTAATAAGGGGGTAAAATAGAAAAACAGGAATAAATGCTTTTTACTTAAAAATCAAAAATATTACTGTTTTTGATCCGATTTTAGCTGTTTATAAATAAAAATGTTTATTGTTAACTATTAGCTGTTTAATGACTCATTTACTGTAAATTATGCACGCAATATTAAAATATAGCAAGCAGAAAACTGCATTGCACACATAGTAAAGCACTGCTATAATTATACATTACGAAAGTTTTGAACAATTTTTCTTCAAACCCAGGGAAAATGATATTATTATGAGACATATAACTAGAATATCCTGAACGAACATGGCTTGCCCCCCCCACAAATTTTTGATCCTGGGTACGCCCTTGTTACTTACATAATTGAAGAGAGAAAGCTAACTTTCTTCAGTGTAGAGCCACGTGATTAATAGTGTATTTTAGTTAAGTATTGTATTTTTGCAAAATATTGATAAAATAACTCTAATTTAGCTAAAAACGAAATGTAATCAATGACCTTTTGAACGTTTTTTAGTTTTATTTAATTGTATTAACAACATTAAATTTTTTGTTGTTTCTGTAACTTACATTCAGTATCTGTTTTTAAGTTCATAGTCAGATTTCAGTAAAATTATGGGTGGTTGGTCATAATTATATTGTGATTCCTCCAAATGTGCTCAATTTTTAATTTCTCATGTAAAGAAAAAGTATTGTGATGTCGCGAAAATTCGATTGTCAGATTTTTATGAATTTACAGGAGGTCCTCTGAGTCCAAAAAAGTGGTTTTTAAAAAAGGTTTGTCTGTCGTCTGTGCAGACACCTGGAGCCTAAACTAATAGGCCAATTTTGACGAAGTATGGCATACACGTTCAGAAAAAATCATACCCCGAGGCGAAATAGAGAAATTAATTTTAGTTCCAAATTTGGAGATGCTACCCCTCAAAAACTCTGTAATAGGGTAAAAAAAAATTATATTTCTCAAAAACAGTTTCAATGATTTTGAATACAAAATTCTAAAATGTAGTCCATTTAGATACGAATCTAACGATATAAGCTGTTATCCCGGGAAAAATCTAGCTCCTGAGAAAATAGCTTAAAATGCAGACGGAGTGAGCCCGGGTGCACTTCCCCGCGAGTAATTATTTTTATGATAAATTTTGATAGAATGGTCAATAATAATTAAATGTACATACAAAAACTAATGAATGGAAAACACTGGGCTAAGTAATTGTGGCTTGAATACGAGAAAGTTTGTCTGAGTTGTTTCGGAACGATTTTTAGGATTCTGTACAAAGTACAAAAAGAAACCTTAAATAACGGCTCTGTCTGTCTGTCTGTCCGTTGGCTTGTTTCAACTCATAAACTACTATAGCTAGAAACATGAAATTTGGCACACAGGTACATCTCGGCATCTTAGACAATTGGGCAAATTTTAGAGTTTTTACACTTAATATTTCGAAGATGGCGGCCCTGCCAATATGGCGGGTGACTAAAAAAAAGTTATTAGTTACCATATAATGTTATACATCAATTTAAAGGTCTTTAAGTGTAAAAAAAGAATATGCAACTATTTTACTTAATATTTAAACTTAATCGTACAGAAACCGGCGATTATCGCCTCACGTACTTACNTTGAAGTGTAGAAAAAGAATATGCAACTATTAAAATAACACGTAGTATTTTCAAGATGGCGGCCAATATGGCGGAAGACTAAAAACAAAAATTTAGTAACCATGGCATAATATACATCAATTTAAAGGTCTTGAAGTGTAGAAAATGAATATGCAACTATAAAAAATTTACACTTGATATTTTCAAGATGGCGGCCAATATGGTGGATGGCTAAAAAAAGCTTTTAGTTACCATGGCATGTTATATTTACATCAATTTAAAGGTCTTGAAGTGTAGAAAATGAATTTGTAATAATTAAAATGCCACACTGAATATTTTTAAAATGGCGGCCAATATGGTGAGTGACTAAAAAAAATTGTTAGTTACCTTGGCATGTTATACATCAATTTAAAGGTCTTGAAGTGTAGAAAAAGAATATGCAACTATTACACTTAATATTTGAACTAAATCGTACAGAAACCGGCGATTATCGCCTCACGTACTTACGTGAAGCGCGCCTTACTGGATTTATTTTAAAAATAACATTTTAAGTGCTTATGTAAGTAATTTGAAGGGTTGCTTAAAGTAGCCTTCCATACATGGATCTTTATAAACTGGATGAGCACCTCTAATATTAAATATAAATTAATGTGACCGCACATTAAAATAAGTCTAAATAACTGAAGTTACAATTTTGTACTTAAGTAACCAATTGTACAATAATAGGACGCACTAAATATACCACAGCAATAAATAGACTATTTTTTTAATTTAAATCCAACAGTTTACGGTTGAAATATTAGATTTTTTTTTTATAAAAGTATATTAGGTTAGGCAGATACTTAAAATTTCGAATATAGGGCAGAGCCATTTTGTCAAATTCGTATTTAATGCCCTAATAGTACAATACGGTGTATTTTGTCTGATATTATTGTCTAGCTTGGGTTATGACTTTCGTTTTTTAATAGAGATCTGCAAACATAGGTGTTTCCCAGTATCACTATACCATAACTTAATTTGAAATAAGATCTTTTTAAATAATCCAAATTAAATTATCAATAACTACGGGAGACATACAGAGAAAAATACACCCCCGCACCGGGAATCGAACCACGGGACCTCTGTTTACCGTACAGGTGCTCTTACCATCTGAGCTATACGGGAGATGGATTCTTCTCTGTCGTAACTGATACATATTCCCGAATCCAAGCTTTAAATCTTATCCTACAAATCTAGAGAGCCAAATATTCACGGCAACAGAACTAGACCGAGAATTAACGCTTATAATTGTAAAGTACTCAATTAGTACCTGTACCTAGTACATCTATTATATATTTGGCTCTCTAGATTTGTAGGATAAGATTTAAAGCTTGGATTCGGGAATATGTATCAGTTACGACAGAGAAGAATCCATCTCTCGTATAGCTCAGATGGTAAGAGCACCTGTACGGTAAACAGAGGTCCCGTGGTTCGATTCCCGGTGCGGGGGTGTATTTTTCTCTGTATGTCTCCCGTAGTTATTGATAATTGTAATTTGGATTATTTAAAATTTAATCATTCCGTAGTAATAAAACTACCAAAAATTTAAAAATTGAATTTCTAATAGATGTACTAGGTACAGGTACTAATTGAGTACTTTACAATTATAAGCGTTAATTCTCGGTCTAGTTCTGTTGCCGTGAATATTTGGCTCTCTAGATTTGTAGGATAAGATTTAAAGCTTGGATTCGGGAATATGTATCAGTTACGACAGAGAAGAACCCATCCCCCGTATAGCTCAGATGGTAAGAGCACCTGTACGGTAAACAGAGGTCCCGTGGTTCGATTCCCGGTGCGGGGGTGTATTTTTCTCTGTATGTCTCCCGTAGTTATTGATAATTGTAATTTGGATTATTTAAAATTTAATCATTCCGTAGTAATAAAACTACTAAAAATTTAAAAATTGAATTTCTAATAGATGTACTAGGTACAGGTACTAATTGAGTACTTTACAATTATAAGCGTTAATTCTCGGTCTAGTTCTGTTGCCGTGAATATTTGGCTCTCTAGATTTGTAGGATAAGATTTAAAGCTTGGATTCGGGAATATGTATCAGTTACGACAGAGAAGAACCCATCTCCCGTATAGCTCAGATGGTAAGAGCACCTGTACGGTAAACAGAGGTCCCGTGGTTCGATTCCCGGTGCGGGGGTGTATTTTTCTCTGTATGTCTCCCGTAGTTATTGATAATTGTAATTTGGATTATTTAAAATTTAATCATTCCGTAGTAATAAAACTACTAAACATTTAAAAATTGAAGATCTTTTTAGGTTAAAGCACACTCCAAATCATGATCTTGCTTATTAATTAAATAATTATCTATTTACATCGTATAAATTAGGCACGGTAAGTAGGTTGGTGGAATTTATACATGTTGGAAGGTTAAATAATGAACTCTTCCGTAATATCTAAATAGATTTGAAACAATTTGTACTGGCTGAATTTTTGAGATAAATCACTTTGGACAGCTTGCCAATAAATCGTATATGCGTCAAAAGAGAAGGAGGAAATCATTAGACCCTACGACCTATTCTAGATATTCAAATTATTCGCTGATTATCCAAGAAGTAGAATGCATAATTAATGTACGAAATACAATAGTTACATTAGTTGATCAACAGTAACATTAATATATTGAATTTGATTCATTGTTCGTTGTCACTGTTCATTTAGTAATGATAACGGTGCCTTCACCGTTTGGATGAATACTGGGTGAAGTTTCTGAATATGTATTATTAAATACAAGTAAAATGGAATATATTAGTGTAAAATATAATAACGTTTTACCCTAGATTCCAATATCTTTCTAAATTTAAATAATGCCTTCATCAGACTTATTTATTAGTAAATTTAAATTATCATAATTTATTAGCGAATTTTCGATTAATTAAGCTATTGCAATGGCTTCAAAATTTTTGTAATGCAAGTTTTTGACATTTTTTTTTCACTGAAATCCGTTTCAGACTATTCTGAATCGATTCCTAAAATTTAAAACTTTTTTTATGTATATATGTATGTATATATGTGTCACTCCAGACGATATCTCCTGTTAGGATGCACTTAAAAATTGCAAACAAATTTTAAAATGTCAATAATATATCAAAATAAAGGATGAGTTCGTTGGCCAGAATTTTTGGAGTTCATTTAGGAGTAAAATTTTTACAATTTAGGGTAAAAAATAGCATAAAAACGTGTTTTTTTTTCATTTTACCTCCCTTTTATATGAAAATATGATAAAAGTGTAAATAACAATAATTACTGTACTCTTAAAGAGCTTTCCAACGAAGCGCATCTTAATAGGTAAATTCTATTTTGACTTTTGTACCCGTACCCATGTGTACCCTAATATATATTTTTTTTTCACCCATACAAATTCTAAACCAAAATTTTCCTATATTTTCATACGCCAATAATACGCAGATTTCTTTGAAAATTCGCTCATTAAGTCATGGTGCATCACTGGACTTTTTTTTATGTATGTATGTATATATGTGTCACTGAAGACGATATCTCCCCTTAAGATGCACTTAAAAATTCTAAACAAAGTTTAAAATATCAATAATATTAAAATAAAGGATGAGTTCGTTGGCCAGAATTTATGGAGTTCATTTAGGGGTCACACTTTGACAATTTAGGGTCAAAAATAGCATAAAATCGTGTTTTCCCTATTTTACCCCCGTACTTACTTACTTAGTCGAGTCCTCTTCTACCTTCCAGTGTTGAGGAGTACCAAAAATTTCTCCACCTTTTTCTGTCCAAAGACATGGAGCGAGCACTTTGCACAGATTGTCCTCTCTGGGTGAGGGTGGATGTTATATTGTCCATCCAAGAAGTTCGCCTCCTTCCACGGGGCCTTCTACCCTCAATCCTTGCCTCAAAAACTTTTCTAGGTAGTCGTTCGCTGCCCATTCGGTTAACATGCCCGAACCACCGAAGCTGTGCATTTTCCACTGACACCTTTGCCTGCTGTACATCTAAACCTTGTCTTATTGTGGAGTTTCTAACCCTATCCCTTCTAGTCTTTCCAGCCACCTTTCTTAGATAGCGCATCTCTGTTGCTTGAATGCGGCTATGGCTCTTTTCTGTGAGGGTCCAAGACTCACAGCCATAGGTCAGTGTGGGCATATACACTGTTTTAAAAACTATGAGTTTAGTTTTTTGACTGACTTCAGCTTTACTAAGGAATCCCCT
>KZ653327.1:21067-37698 GCA_001010745.2 Gerris buenoi
GGAGCCCCCCCCCCCCCCAATTCGGAGCTAAAATTTATTTCTTGATTCCTCCTCAGGGTATGGTGTTTCTAAATATGTATGCCAAATTTCGCCAGAATAGCCCATTAGTTTGGATTCCATTCGTCTGCACAGATAGACATTTTTTAAAATTAATTTTAAGCCTAAATTAATTTTAATCTTTCTGCGCCATCTTTCTTTTTCCTCTGAAGTGGTATATACTTATTTTATTAACACCTTTAACTGAGCTTTTTGACGGTTTGTACAAAATAATCCACAAGCAGGGCAATATTAATTTTAACCGTCTTGCACATTTCAGGCCGTTTTCTAGAAACAAATCTATTTCCATTGAAAATAGCTTTGGAGAGAAACGAGGTTGGTGAGAGGCTGAGTTCGATTCCCCGCTGAGGAAGTTATTTTTATGATAAATTTTGATAAAATGTCCAATAATAATTAATATTAAAAATTAGTGTGATTCCACTGCTAACCAAAAAAGGGTAAAACAAATTAAAATCCTATGAGACCAGTCCAATAATATGACGCGAGGAAGTTATATACCTATCAACTAATTGCCAAATATTATTCTTAAACTTGAAATAGCGTGGGTAAAATGTAGTAAACTGTTCATTACTACACACTATGTATTTAATTTAGTTTAGAGAATTGGGGTATGTGTCGGATTGAATCAAGAATAAGTTATATTTTTTATGCGGGTAAGTTAAGGAAAAGCAGAGTTTTAAAGTAACACTCAGCAGTATCTAGCGGCCATCACTCTAACTAACTTGTTTCGCTTTTCTACCGCTAGATAGTGCTAACGTCTCGAAAACAAGCTCACTCCTTTCGTCTCCACAGAGCTACACCCAGCTAAATCTAGCGGCCAAGACTTTAACTAAATTGTTTTCCTTATTGGCCGCTAGATGGTGCTGAGGTAGACCATAACTGGACCTCTCACGTCACGTCTAACTAATTAATTATTCTGTGGACGTTTCAAGGATTTAATTAAACCGAAATATTTTTCAATTTTCTACACAAGTTAATTCACTCGTCCTTAATAACTATAATGTAGAAAATAAATTAATACAATTTGGAAATATTTATTTTTATTATAACAAGCTTTTATTTATATTTTATTTAGAAGTTTTGATTTATAATGATTAAAATAAACGTTTAACAATTCAAAAATATTATTAATAATTATTGCCTTAGTGATATTTATTAATATATCCTTGTCCGAATCGTTTTTGTTTTACTTCCTCTTACACGTGTATACATAGAGAGTAAGTATTGTTATGGTGCAAAACTTCGATTTTCATGGATTTAAAGTCCTATGGGTCCCAAGAAGAGTATTTTTTATTTTTATTTTTTTTTTTTTAACAAAAAAGAAGAAATTTAGCATACAACATATAAACTGTTTATGTGAATTAGGAATTCACTGATTGCGTTTGCTAATCTAAGGTTTATAAATACAGCTGGTTGTGTGACACACAAACCCCGTGTCATCTATTACATATATAATTTTATATGCATTTTGGCAGGGTAAGGCTCTCCATGAGGAGTGAGGAGTTAGTTAGTTAGTACATTCATATCATGGACATGGATAATTCACTGAAATAAGAAATAACGCTTATCAATTGTCATCAACTCGTTGGAGACAGTTCGTTTTGCACAGCTCTGTCATAACAATCAAGTCCGTCTCCGTCGCTTCCCTCTTAACGGCGTGAAGTTAATTTTCCAGCTGCCCTTGTTTTGAGATTTTTCCTCGTTGAAAAATGAAAATGCAATTTACTCCGAGTTGAGATGGTTTAATAATTTAGACCGTGCCTTGTCTGCAATCGATAAATTTTCCTGTATTCAGCAAACAATTGTAATATATTTAGGTCTTAGTTGGTGGTCAAAGTGCGGTTGGGAGTGGGGGCCTTAATCCACACCACTTTCGTTTTCACATAAATATTGATTATAATTATAAATAAACAGATATTTTCAATACCTTTTTTCTTGAAACCAGATTATGAAAATGAATCTATGCAAATATATATATTTTTAGGGAATAAATGACAATTGCCATCCAGCAGCCGTAATGAATAGCACCAAGTAATTTGAAAGAAATATGTTTGAAGGAAGAAGTCTTAAAAGAATAAAACAAATGTGGATGAATTCTTTAGAATCATCCCTAATTATAAATAATCCTTGCCTCTCTAATGTTTCTAACGTCGTCCAATCAATAATCTTAAATTAATAACAATTTAGAATTTACACTCGCTTAAGGGTGCACATTAATTCATTGTTGTGATGCAATTTTTTTATATACATATCCCCCCCCCCCCATAAGACGAAAAGTTACTGTTAAAATTAGAGAAAATTTTATTAATCACAATGTAATTAATAAAATAAAGAGGAATTTTTATATTTCTTCACTCGTGTGATTTCTCTTGTGTCACTCATATAATTGTGTTATTTTTAATTTGTCAATTACCAATAATGATATTGAAGCTTTTTGTTCGTTCTTTGAACTCTTAATTTAATATAGAAGTTAAAAATATAAACTACTAAAATAGATAGTAATAATACAATTGAAGAGCTTCATTCTTACTAGTAATATTATTATTATATTATTATACCCTGTAAACGTGCTGGAACGAAATTTAATTAAATATTAATTAATTTGAGAGCCTTGAGTTTGGTTGGACACAAATCAAGCGTTACCTGAATTACACTGGTAGTTCTACCTGACTCCTCCTACTCTCGTACCTTCCATCACAGTCTAGATAGTTACCTGCCGACAAAGCAATCAGTAGATTAATATGCGTGATATATTATAAGCAACCTCTACATACATCTCCAAAACAAGAAAGCATTTTTTGGCTTGTATTGATAAAATAAATGTTTATTAACTCATCCTGTAATAGCATATGAATCGGTAGTATAAAATGCAAAAGTTTGATGTTTTTTGACAAAATGGCGTTGAATATTAAACAATTTACTCAAGTATTATATATTTTATCTACGATTGATACGTAATATAAACATTACATCTCTGTTTAGATTCGTAGAAAGTGATTCTTTACACACCTGTATTAATTGCGCATGCGTGTCTCATTGTTTTGAACAATTCCTCTTTTTTTCCACTCTAGTGACGTAAAGAAGAAGAATTCCTCTTTTTTTCCACTCTAGTGACGTAAAGAAGAAGAATTATCAACTTTACACACGATTAGCGAGTTTGTTTACATTTAACATAACTAATTTGATGTTTATTTAATAAAAGTAACTGTTTGTATCGAGTTTTTTTGTGAAAATCAATGAGTGATTTAAGTGATTATGAAGAATATGAGGAGAATAATACGCCTTCCGAAATAATTAATTCGGCACAAAATACAACTAACGAATTGATGTCATCTTTATCAAAAGAGAAATACTGAAATACGAGCTTACATACAGGAAGTTTATTATTTTTTTCTGCATTTATTATTAAAATATAACAATCGTAGATAAAGTACGGTACGCAACTCGTGCGAAAACGGCATTTTGCACTGCTCGTGTGGTTTTTACTACCCTCGCTGTCGCTCGGGTGTAAACTCCACTCTCGCATGCAAAATGCTACTTTCCACACTCGACGCGTAATGTACTATTTATAATCTAATCTTTAATTTATTTCATTTAATAACACAGACAATTAAAAATAAAAAATCGGGTACAGGTTACTTCGGAACTTTTCCTCACTTTAGAGCAAATACAATTTTTTAGTAAAACGTACAGCAACACCGCTATGAAGTGTTAAAGATCGCTAAAACTATTAATAGTTTTTAGACAATAAACAATATAACAATAAAGTAATATAACAATAATGTTAATGTTAATACAACAATAATGTACATGATTGGATGCGAGAAGCTATGTGCCACACTGATTGGCAGTTTATTTTTGATTATCATATTTCAAAAAATAAATACATTATTTTTAATATATTTTATTTCATTATTTGAATTTTGACAGATGTAAACAAACTTTGACGATATCAAAATTATCGCACTTATGAATATGTAATTATATTCGCTTTTAACGCATAACTCTTAAACTAATTAATGGAATTTCATCTTTTATATTTATATTTTTTATATTTGTTCCTTAATGTTTTCCGGTTCCAACGATATGCTACAAAAACGTATTATACTTTCAGTATTATAACCCGTCAAAGTTTCAAAATCCAAAAATTGATAACTTCAAAATGGCGGCCAATATCAAAATGAAATTTGGTGGGCTTGTTTGTCATGCAAAGAGGTACATTCGTGACAAATTTCAACACGATCAAGATCATTTTAGATTTTTTTTAAATATTTGCTGACTCAGAAAACAAGGTTCAAGATGGCGGAAAAAGTTGATTTTCCGGGCGGCATCACTAAAGGTAAGGTCTTGATTTTTCTGCCAAGTTTCAACTCTCTAGGTTAAATAGCTTGGGCGCTAAGATGATAACATACACACATACATACATACATACACACATTCATACAGACGTCATGCTGAAAACCACTCAGGAGGTCTTTAAAACACCCAAAACGGATAATTCCGTTAAAACCCCGAAAAATAATTTTTGGGTGATTTGGGTGAAAACAATACTTTTCCTATATACCTTCGGAGAAGGTGAGGAAAAGTAAAAAAAAAAAACCGACACAGGAACGAAACTATAAGCCTAACATGTTATGACGTTCTTCTAAATAAATTATATATCTTCTAGACTTGAAAATAGCTCAGGTCGGGCCGAAACGTTGCCACACAAATGAGAGTTTAATTTATTACCCTTTAAGGATCCAAAACTATACACTTAGAATTTTAGAATTATTACAAAAGGGTACTATCTAGGATTTAATTATGTGAGGATTTCTTGTTCTTTTGGTGTTGCCTACGAAACTCTAATAAGTAAGACACTCCTACAATAAATCTGAATACAATATTCTATTTTACGACTTGACAGCTCTCCATTTTCTTTATAATTGTTTAAGTTAAAGTTATAGGTGTTTTTTTTTAAATAATAAATAAAAAATACGGTGTTAATATAATATTAGTAAAAATTAAGAATGTGTTTTTTCCTCGATGTTCATTTTAGATTCACTAATTATTAATCTAATTTGGAGATACTAATACAAAATGTGTGCGAAATTATTACAAGTTACAAATATAAAATCGGTTAAACTCTAAAGTGAAGAGTATCTTGACTTAGGGAGTGGAAGCGTAGACCCTGACGGAGAGGCAAAAAGGAAGAATTTTGGTGATGGAGATAGACGGCCTATAAGCTGTCGATAAGAAATGGTCGAGTGTCGCGACTGGACCAAGTGAGGAATGAGGACATACGACAGAACACATCCAGAGAATGGATGTGAAGGAGCATTTTAGAAAGGATAGAAGCTAGTTCCCTGCACTGGTACGGGCATGTGACCTATGGAAGAAAAGAGATGGCCTCGCAGAGTAATAGAGTATTTCCCTCCTGGTCAGTGGAAGCGAGGACGACCACGGTCAGTGGCGTAGCGAGCTTAACTCGCGCCCGGGCGCAATACCTTTTTAGCGCCCCCATTCGAAAACTGTATAATATTATATGTAAAATATACTCGCAAATTAATAAATAGAAAGAAGAAGAAAAGAAAGAAAGAAAGAAAATGTTTATTTTTTGCTTACAGTTGTTTTTCTTTTTTACAAACATTCTTACCCCATGACATACAATCGTCTGGGGGGAGGTAGCAGGCATTTTTAATTTAACATTATCTCAATTATCATTTGCATGATTATGCCTTCTTTAGATAGTAGTAAAACCATATACTTAAACAAAAAAAAGTGCACCATGACTTAATGAGCGAATTTTCAAAGAAAATCTGCGTATTATAGGCTTATGATAATATAGGAAAATTTTGGTTTAGAATTTGGATGGGTGAAAAAAAAAAATGTTTGGGTACACACGGATACGGGTACAAAAGTCAAAATAGTATTTACCCTTCAATATGCACATCGTTGTAAAGCTCTTTAAGAGTACAGTAATTGTTGTTATGTACACTTTTATCATATTTTCATAAAAAAGAGGGGTAAAATGGAAAAAAACCGATTTTATGCTATTTCTGACCCTAAATTGTAAAAATTTGACCCCTAAATGAACTCCAAAAATTCTGGCCAACGAACTCATCCTTTCTTTTGATATTATTGACATTTTAAAATTTGTTTGAAATTTTTAAGTGCATCCTAACGGGAGATATCGTCTGGAGTGACACATATTTATATCTATACATACATATATACATGCATAAAAAAAAAAAAAATCGGTCCGAGACAACTCAGACAAACTTTCTCATATATGTACATTTAATTACTATTGGAAATTTCATCAAAAATATCATAAAAATAACTTCTCCCGGGCGGGGAATCGAACCCGGGCTCTCTCCATCCGCGTTTTAAGCTATTTTCTCAGGAACTAGATTTTTCCCGGGAAAACGGCTTATATCATTAGATTCGTATTTAAATGGACTACATTTTAGAATTTTTTAATCAAAATCGTCGGAACCGTTTTCGAGAAATAATTTATTTTCGTGTTTTTTCAGAGTTTTTGGGGGGTAGCGCCCTCAAATTTCGAGTTAAAATTCATTTCTCGATTTCGCCTCGGGGTATGATTTTTCTGAACGTGCGTATGCCAAATTTCATCAAAATCGGCCCAGTAGTTTAGGCTCCAGGCGTCTGCACAGACAGACGACAGAAGACGGACAGACATTTTTTAAAAACAACTTTTTTGGACTCAGGGGACCTCAAAACGTGTAAATCCATCGAAGTCTCAAAATCGAATTTTCGCGCCATCACAATACTTTCTCTTTATATGAGACAGTAAAAAGTGTTAAATTTTAGGAATCGATTCAGAATGGTCTGAAACGGATTTCCATGAAAAAAAATTTCAAAAAATTTTTAAGTCATTGCAATAGCTTAATTTTCTTCGAAAATTCGCTAAAAGTAAATACATATGTATAATTTTAACAATAGATATGAGGATTCTAACTTTATTCATATTTAAATAGTTAATTATTATAATATATATGAATGATTAGTTAAACAAAACATGAAAACTCCCTTTAAAATCCTTATAATCTTAAAAATAGATATGAGGATTCTAATTCTAATATTATAATTATGATGTAATCTTTAAATTGTATTCAAATATTATATACATCCAAAATAATATTTGCATAATTAGTTAAACAAAATATAATAATTAATTTAATTTGAGGACCATTTGTCGCCCCTCTGTGAGCAGCGCCCGGGGCATAATGCTCCCCTTGCCCCCCCTCGCTACGCCACTGACCACGGTCCACTTGGATGGGAGGTATTGATCAGGTCATGAGAAACAGGAATCTTCGCGAGGAATCTTGGCAGGATCACAGAGCATCGAGGTGATAAAGGGTATCTGCTGTTTGTGAAAACGCCCTCAAAATGGAAAATGGAAAAATTAACTCCGAAGCGATGATAACCGTAAGCGTATGCATCGACTGGGAACAACTTTAAATTTCATATGATCCAGGGGCTTCACATAGAGTCATTACTAAATAACCAACTAGGGAAACCTCCTTTAATCCTGTAATTCACTTTTTACAAATACCAATGGTTAGGGAAGACCAAATTAGGAATTGATGGAAATACATAGATCCTGCCAGCATATGTGATTTAGGACAAGGGCCTGCAATCTTTTACACCTTTGCATATGCTATGTAGGCAAATATCTTGTATCATTATTTTTGTATCATCATTTGTATCAATAGCTGGCCATACACGGACGCTCTATCATTCCGAAAATCGTGGCATGTGCAAACGGGAGAGGAAAGAGGAAAGGAAAGAACGGGAAAGAAAAGTGTGGAGATAAATTTACCTCCGTAAGTTTTTCCCTTGGTAAATCGTGTCATGCGGAAACGGGAGAGGAAAGAGTGGCAAGGGAAAATGGGAACAAATTTTTCGACAATGGGATTTCTCAAGTGATTGCATGGCGCGTTATCATTTGAAAGGAAAAAACGTTGGTGTATGGGAGAACCTTCCCGTTTTCCTCTCTTGTGTCAACGCCCACTAACGCAGATATTTTCAGAAGGAGATTTTTCGCGAATCGTTTGTCAAATCATTTCCCGTATTTTCATGGCGTGTGATACAGTCCACTAACATACGAGCTTTTAGAAATTACTCGGAAAGACGCCTTGATTTTCGAAATGAAAGACCGTCCGTGTATGGCCAGCTATTATTTTAAGGTTTGTACTAGTACTAAATAACGAAAAATAAAATGAAATAAATAAACGGTAGGTACTCAATGGTTACCCACCCGTAGCGTAGGTGGATAACCAAGTAAATTAGGTGTCATGTGGCAAACATTTAAATCGTTATACCCACCCAATATTTGTTTACCGGCCTGTAAGAAATTCCTTAATCTAAGTAACTGTAAAGTCAAAGGGATATTTATTCTAAAGAACTAAGGGACAAAGGAACATCAAAATTGTGTATGTGCTGGAGATAATATCAGTTAGTCTAATTAAGTATAAAGAGAAGTGAATATAATATGTCTGAAATTAATTTGGGGTGGACAACCAGTGAACGAGTGCTCCGTAAAATATTATGGCTAATTTAACACCTGGACAAGATGTCAAAGTAAACACATTAAAGGAAACCTGAACAATTATGTCAACCAAGAATCAAGATTAACACATTTAAACGTATCCGCCGGTTCGAGACAACAGATATATTTACAGCGGTTGTTACGGTTACGACTCTGCAATAACCTTTGCTGGGGGCATAGATTTAAAGTGGTGATCCAAATCTAAAATAATTGACCGTCTTCGTGCGCCATTATCTCGGATACTAGAGTTTTCCCGAAAAAATAAGTTTTACATAAAAAGTCCATGTTTTAAGTTGATGTACTTATTTTTGCATAGTCACTACAGTTTCTCAAACTACAAAGATTCTACGATGAATCTCAGAAGCTTAATGTCTAGTTTATAGTTTGGCCTCACTAATTATATTACCGTAAAGGTGCTCTTACCATCTGAGCTATACGGGAGAATGATTCTTCTCTGTCGTAACTGATACATATTCCCGAATCCAAGCTTTTAAATCTTATCCTACAAATCTAGAGAGCCAAATATTCACGGCAACAGAACTAGACCGAGAATTAACGCTTATAATTGTAAAGTACTCAATTAGTACCTGTACCTAGTACATCTTTTAGAAATTCAATGTTTAAATGTTTGGTAGTTTTATTACTACGGAAAGATTAAATTTTAAATAATCCAAATTACAATTATCAATAACTACGGGAGACATACAGAGAAAAATACAGGTTATTATTTCTGTTTAAGAGGTTATAAGTCAATTTAGGGTATGATTGTTTCTAACATTAAATAAATTGTTGACCTTAGAAAACCCAAATGGTTTCATCACTTAAAAAACTTAGCGTGTTATTTAATTTGAAAACCGACAGACCACAGGAAGAAGTTCAGATTTTAATTAAATACAGAAAGGGTATAATACTAGTTCATAAATAGTGCTTAAATAAAACGATACTAAATATACAGTGATGTTTCTTAAATGGAAATAAAGAGACGACAGGTAAGGTGGGGCGAGCTGATTCCGAGCAGTGAAGCGCCTTGAGGCGTCCTAGTCTCGTCTCACTAGAACATGTTAAATCTCTCATATCCTACATCTTACAAATCCCTACTATTTCACAACCAATTCATAACACAAAAACAACATGAAAAGTATAAATTAAATGTTTGCCGGAGTGTGGGAAGAGGAAAAAGAAGCGGGACTTTGCGTTGGGACGGCTACACCTGCAACACCGAGACCTTGGCATTTGGCTGCGGACCCTCCAGATCGTCTTTCTAATAAAAATCCTTTAACCTTTTTCACCGCGATTTCCCAGACTGAAGATCTCAAGGTAGATAGATCCAGTGTAAACAAAGTTGAGAGTAGAGTTATAAAAGCACTAAGACATCCCCACATCTAGTGTGTAGTTGTCTTTGATCTTTAGATGTAACATAAAGATCGTCTTTATTTCAAACGACAAATAAAAATTCAAATTTAACCTTATAACATCATGTTACAATTATTTATTTTAAATTATATTACAATATGTTTAAATCTATATTGAATTATATTATGATTCTTTGTATACACATAGATTCGGGATTAAGAATAAACGAAGGTTGTAGTGAAGAAGGAGTCTGCCCGGCCCTCACGGGAGGTTATTCTTTTTTTGCTTCGGCCTTACTTTTTTGCGTGTTCAGGATCGGTCATAGAATTTTGTTTTCTTTTCATATTCGAGTTTAGTTAATGTATGTTTTATAGATGGTGAACGGTGATAAATTGTCCCGTCGGATTGTTTCTTACCCCGTATATATCATTTATCCCTTTATATTTAATTTTGGGTCATTGCGGATTTATAATTTACAATGCAGGGAAAATGTTTACCTTAATTTTCGTGTTGGATCGATATCCTTTGATTTTGGAAGAAAATAAATACTATTTGCTTATAGGATTCGGGATTTTTTATTCTTACAAACGATTAAGTTAGGTTTTTAAGAATCTGCCTCTCCTTCCTCTGAGCTTAGTTCTGGAGCTAGATTCCATTAGATTATTTATAGCCGATTAACTTTTGTTCGAATCGACAATGATCACAATAGTGAGAACAGAACGCATTATAACAGTTACAAATATGCCTCACTTACCCAGGGTTAAATTGATTTAAATTATCATTCTGAAGCTGTGTGGGTCGGTCGGCCCGAGGGTTTCTCGAGAATGAAATAAGCCAGGTAACGGCGAACCAAGGAGCAGGTTAACGAAAAAGGTTCAACGAAAGCTCACCACTTTTAAAATCTTAAGCATAATAAAATGTGGTATGAAAACCAGGTGAAGTGGGCTCGGTTTAATGTTAGAATAAGGTGGTACCTTGTACAATTATTGCAACATTCGTGAAGAATCCTTCAAAACGATAATATTAATATTACTAGCCGAGTTAAAAGCCGATATTGGGCTGGGGGCGACCTTGAGTAAGTGTAGCTTTAAACATTGTTCTGCAGGAATCCTTCACCAGCAATATTCCATTTTCAATGACGGAACCTGCCTACGGCTCTTCTGCTGTATAATTAGCATGGCTGCAGTGACAGGTCTGTAGAGTGGTGACTGGTGTCATCACCTTGCCGTTAATCAGTCACGTAAAGTGTCATCAACTCATTACAAGCAAAGGTCCGACTTCACTCTAAGGAATCTACGAGATAACCTGTTCAATATTTATTAGAATCCTGTAACTAAAGATTGAAATAATTCTACAGTTCAATATTTATTAGAATCCTGTAACTAAAGATTGAAATAATTCTACAGTTCAATATTTATTAGAATCCTGCATGAAAAGATTAAAATAATCCTACTGCATGCATCCAATAATTTATCCTACTACATTACGGATAAAAACTGTAACAGTAAAATATTCAGTAAACCAAATCTTATTTTATTAAAACCGGTTTCGAAACTTTAGGTGGTTAAATATTCCATGCAAATTATTGCTTAAATTCAGCAGCAGAAATTTATTAAAAGAATGTCGACGTGCAGTGGACCCAATGAGGGTTATTGTAGGCAAAAATGTTTGCCTTTAAACTTCTAATATCGGTAACTTATAATAATTGTGTTGGAATTTATGTAATATTTAATTGATTAAGATAAAGCGTGGCAGTGACAAGTGGCCGCTCCCTTCATCCTTCTATTCTGCACAAATATTCCCACAACTCACTCACATCCACAAATATATGCAGATAACTCACTCACACCCTCATACAAATACAGATAACTCAGTCACACCCTTCTAATAAATATAGACAGCTCATTTACCCTTTGAACAAATGCATCCACTTAATTAAACTCAATATAAAAAAACAACTCACTTTTATTTCTTATTATGGTGCGACTATTTGTTCAGAAATGGATGTTTAGAACTTCAGCTAATATTTCTATAAACAACTCTAGATATCGCTAAGCATACCTCTCCATATACAGAACCACTTATTTTATATATTAGCACAGCAGTACAACAGTAAACAGATTTAGAGGTACCAGTGAGGAAGAGTTTGAGTAGGATCACTGAGGCAACTGCCTTCTTTATGACAATGCTTCTGTAACCTCGCAACCAAAAACTAATATCCCAATTATTGTTACATTATGTATAAACAATTATTGTAATATTTCTATTAACATCTCTATATATCGATATGGAAACCTTGACGTATACAGAAAGACTTATTATTATATTAAAACAATTATTAAAATTGATATTCATCTCTAGATAAACAAAATTCTCACAATTTGAAATTTATTTTTTCAACAGTACAACAGTTAACAGATTTACAGGTACAGTGAGGAAGAGTTTGAGGAGGAGCACCAAGGCAACTGCCTTCTTTGTCACAATGCTTCTTTAACCACGCAACTAATTCAACAAAAACTAATTCCCCAATTATTGTTACAAAAAAATCGTCCGACAGATTCGAACAAAACTTTTTCATTTGCAAGATGATACTGAATTTAAATATCATCATATTTAATTTAATTCATTCATGATCAAACTTACATATTAAAAAAGTGTTTAGAAGGTGATAGTTTACATTCCGATTTTCAGCTAAACCAAATTTATTATTATCGATATCTCGGAAAATAGATTTTTTTTTTCCGGGTAAACTACTTATATGGTTAAATTGCTTTTTGGTTTGTAATTAAGAAACTCGTTTGGATAAGGAATGCGGTGCGTGCAGACAAGCAACAAGTGGCTCACTACAAGCTACGTGACTAAAAATAAAATTAACGTAATATTTTAGCTGGGCTAAAAGTTTTTATTGACGGACAACTTGATATAACCAACGGGTGTTTAAATAACTAACTGAGGTGGTGTTTATAAACAAATATCAAGTTGCTGAGTCACTCAACATGTGAGTAAGCACTACTTTAATTTGAGTCCCAGATTCCTACTAACGAGCTCTAATTTTCCACCCGGTTTTAGATTATATACTATTATACTCAAGAGGGTTGAGTAACCAAATCTGTTAACATTTCCACTCTGCGCTCTTTTAAAGCCGACCCACACATATCAATAGTTATAGTTCGGTAGTTAAACAAACAAATCAACTGGTTTTTAAATTAAAAATTAAAGACAGCCTGAAGCAATCGTTTCTTTCTTCGAACGATGCGACGAAATCTTATATAACCGGTAATATTCGTTCGACGGTCAAGTCGATTTGTCGATAAGACCTGGCTTTTTCGTATAGTTGCACCAGGACGGTCTCCTAAATTATTCGGTGAATGGATATGAGCGTGGCTTTATTCTTTCCGGACAAGATTATAAATTTGAGGCTGGAGCAGGTAGCAGTCAGGACCGGTTCCTTACCTCGGTTTTACAAGCGTTCAGAACTTGGGCAGCCTCCCAGTGAAGAACTCCCTGCCAGTGAGTACAAGAATTTCACTGGTGGGTAGCGACGTTTGTGCCAAACTCTGATGACTTTCGGCGATATTCACCTGCTTGGCTAAATACGTGTAGAAAATCGAACGTAAATGACTGGACTTGTACACACTGTTTGTGAATTTGTTCCGTTTATCAGAGTAACAATAACTGAGTAATTCAGCACGGTCGAATACCTGGTCCAATTACTATCCGAGTCCAAAAGAAACAAGTTCACTTATTTAAATGCTAACTAGAGTAGTATTTTGCAAAGGCTAACCACTTTTATATCACACTCAGCTCAGACATACACAAACACAAATATCTAGACACATATATAAATATAAGTATATTCATATTTTGTAAATCCGACCTTGGTGGTCTTTTGTAAAGGCAACAATATTTTGATTTAATGTTACTGGAGCTGAGTGGAAGAATAATTAGTTGAAGGGGATGCCAATTAATATTTAAATTTAGTGTTGAGTGTTATTGAATAATAACAGTGGGATGGAAGATATTTAACTGTACGAGCGAGTTGTAGGGATGATGTGGCAGTTCACAGCACCTCGAACGCTCCTATACTAATGTATTCAAACTTGTATTTATTGGTCCAGCCAGCCAATCAGCTTTTTGTTATTTGGAGACTGATTAAGGTCCCGAGTGGACGGAGAGTTTGATAATTAGATAAGTTTTATAATTTAAAAGGTAGAGAAGTGAGGTGAAGAGAACCTGGGAAAGAGGAGCCGGTAGCATGCAGGTAATCACCCGGCCCCTGTCTTCACCCACTTCTATGTCCTGATGTTTCTTTTTTTTATACCCGACTCGTTTGTATATGAACTTAAGTTATTTTCTATTTCAACCTTTGGCATTTGTTTGCGAGTAAGACAAACAACGTACAGAAAAATACTTTTATTATCATTTGCAGATTATCAGCAACACAAGTTGAAGGTTCCTAATGCTTGAGATGGGTAACAGCTACGCTTGTACAGCTGACGTAGGCTAGGTTCTGTTCACGTCAAGGAAAGCACATTAAGCCAAGTTCACCGGACGTGGAACCGGGTATTTGTTGTCTAGTTTCTCAAGTTTTAAGAGACACCCGAAGATTATATTGTTGCTAATTAAAGCTTTATTTTCCTATAAGCGAATCCAGCGATATTCGCTGGGCGATTATCGCTGAGGACTCCTCTTCTGAGTTTGTATTACTTAAGTCCTGAGAAAACATACTTGGTGTCTATGATATCACAACTTAATTAATAAAACAACAAACAGGTCAAGGGATTGTCCTGGTAGTATATATAAGCTTAATAAATTTGAGGTAGAACAGGTGCCAATTAAAAAGGTTTCCAATTAAATATCTAATGACTGGCTTTATATGAACAATCCTGTCAGGTCTATGTAAATAAAGGTAAATAATAGGAAGCTTGTAGCAGCCTGATTGCATACATATATAATAAATATTGGGTCTGAGAACACGATGTAGAAAGTAATGCATTAACCTTCAAGGTTGAAGATCCTCCCTTGTAATTAAGTTATAAAACTTTTAGATAGTAGCCTTACTTAGAGGGTCCAAAACCAAAACTGCCTGACACAGGACCTTGCTGAGAGGTTTCCAACCGACTATTAGTGTTTATACCATTAGTTAAAATAGAATAAGATTTTAAGTGTAGGAGTGCCGTCACCCAATCAACCAGAACTTAGTTTGAGCGTTCCACAAGTTTACCTAAGTCTGTCCGACAATTCTCCAGCTATACTAAGCTTTACTCAGACGTTTGTTTCCATTAAAAATGTTGTCAAACACACTTGAGCTAAAATAAACTGCTGAATGAATTACTTAAAGTGTTTTTAAGAGGTTGGTTTCCCCTTTAATGCATGAGGAGAAGGTAAGTGTCACAGAGTAAACTTTTAAGGCCTAGAATAGGCGTGATAACGTCAATTGTTGTTGGTCACACCTGTCTTAAACCAACACTTATTCGGTTCGATAATAAAACAAATTATAAAAAGGATGATATCAAGTTTTAAATGGAAGAAAACAGAGATGACCCTGGATTCAGGAGCGGACGACATTTAACTAGTTGGATGACTTGTAGAAATAACTAAAAAAAAATCAACCATTATACAATTCTAGCGTATTAACCTTGTCATTTATTCGAAGCTATAAATTAGGGAAACAAAACAAAAACAGGGGGACTGTGACATCGAGCTGGATTTCAATAGTTCAGATTCATTTATATTAGTTTTTATTATCTTCACTCTTTAACACATCTATATTCAAATTCTTTCGACGATTTCCGAAAAATATCAAGAGCTAAAAAATAAATCAATAAAACATAACGAGATGTTAGTTCCCTAAAAGAATGCAGCAGGTTTAGAAACCTGTTTCTTTAGTCGGAGGCATTAAAAAATACCCACTAGTTTAATGTTATTTACACAGGTTTAATTGGAATGTCAGCCTGGCGGTGGAGGGTCACCTCAGACCTGATCCAGAAATACAATTTATGAACATCTTATCTCCTCACTGGCAAACAAGTCCGGCCATCCTCGTATTGAATTGCCTTATTTATTTCTAATGTTCAATATTTATCTGTTTATAAGCAGCGGTCTCGTCCAACAAAAACTTATTCTTCAGGGGGATTTTTCTTTCCATTACAATTAATATAATGATTTACCTATGATGAGGGAGCCACCTGTCAGATTAATGTGATGCACAAAAAATAATTTTTAAAAACAAGGCTGGAGCTCGAGGAATTCTTTCTCAAGCAATATAGAACGATGGAACCAAATTTTATAGGGGTCAGTCTAAGTAGGATACAGGTGCAACTAACAATAATTCAACTTTTTTTTCAACAAATAAATTAAATAAACCACGATTAGTGTCAAATCCCTTTAATGATTTAAAGACTACTGAACTATATTTCAATAAATTGACAATGATAAACAAATAAACTATACGCTTAGTGTCAAATCCTTTTGATGATTTAAAGACTACAGAACCATATTTCAATAACTTAGTGCGTACGCTTCCGCGGGTAGAATCGTTATAAACAGCTTGGGTTTCCGATGAAATCCGCGTCACGAAGGATTTGAAGTCCAGTAGTGGAAGCGAGACGTCGGACTTCATCCCCTTCGTAACGCGGATTCCACCGGAAAACCAAGCTGTTTATTA
>KZ653327.1:39124-53049 GCA_001010745.2 Gerris buenoi
ATTGTATTTTATACCCCCCTATTATATTTATAATATTTTTGTGAAATATTGTGTGCAGGAAGAGAAGCGCTTAAATGAGTACTGCTGATGAATTCCCAACTCGAATTATGGTACCTTCAACCATACTCTAGTCCCTTGCCCTGTCTGCTATCTTACCCAATAGCCATACTCTCACTTAGTATCAACAATACCTTGCTAGACCGTTAACTTCTATCATTTTCTGTATTGTGACCTTTTTTGTTGAGAAATATACTTAAGTTAAATACCTAGCATTTTAATTGGAAGTGTAGTGAGATGAAAAAAAAAAAATAAAAAATATTGTGTAATACTACAGCATCAACTGAATTTACTGATTAGAGTAGTCCTCATTGTAAGTATTTAGTGAGTTAAATTTAATATGCCAATCTATAAATGTAATTAAATACTATAAGTTGTTCAGGAACCAACGAAGAATAGTAAATAATGATGTGGCGAAATTAAAATTCCTTTTAAGCTACAAGCTACATGCCAAGTTTAGGTGAGAGAGTAGGTGAGGTAAGATGAACTATGCTATAGTATAAGATAGTAGACAGGGCAAGGGACAAGAGTATGGTGGAAGATACCATAATTCGAGTTGGGAATTATCAGCAGTACTCATTTAAGCGCTTCTTTTTCTACCTGCACACAATATTTAAAAAAAAATTATAAATATAACAGGTAAGCTAAATAATATAAAGAAGATTTGTCTGCTTTTAATTTCTAAACAATAAACCACCTTACTAAATATAGCTAAACCCCACCCAATTTTGGATAAAAGAGGGGGGGAGGGTATAAAATACACATTTAAATTATCAGTTAAACACGAAATGTTAATAGTCTTTCTATTAAATAAAAAAAAAGTTAAATGTTGTTTTTTTAGCATTGGCATTCTATTACGTACTGCTTCCTCCCACATTATGACTATGTATGTAATTTTATAAAAAATACTAATATCACAATATGAATTAAATGATTACATTTTTTTATAAGCTATACAAGTGAAGAATATTAAATGTACTAAAAACGAAGAAAAAAATTATGTTTCTTTTACCCAAACGTGGAATGTAGCTTCTACGGATTTTTTTCATTGCTAATTTTTTTCGAAAAAATTATATATGTCATCTTTTACTGGCTAAATTAAACAACTTGATTTTTTAAACTATGTACATTCTACCAGCACTAAATGTCTATAAAATACATTTAACAGTGAAACCACACTCATAATATATTTTAACACCGAAAAATAATACGAAATGCCACAACATTCCTATTTTGTTAGAATTTCATATAAAAATCAAACTTCAAAGTGACGGGGCGTGACATAGCAGTTGTTCAAATGAGCCTAACTTTTGGGATCTTTTGTTTCTAGCATAGTAGCAAGTTTTTATCACTACATGTTTTTAGATTTCTAAATATGTTATAATTTTTTGAGCCACCCTAAATGTAAGTTTTTAGTTCGCCAAAATGTGGCTTTGCATTTTTATTTTTGTCTAGCTACAATATCTCGAAAACGGTTTGTTTCACATTAAACATGCATTGGACTTTTTTTTGTAAAGCATTATGGGAGAAATATTTTTGATAAGAACATTTCACTTCAAAAAATAAACTGTTTGGCGAGAAAAGTTAAAAAAAGTAAATATTAGACTTTAAGGAGGAGGGAGGAGGATGCCCCCCCCCCCAAGAGGGTGGGACTTTACTGTTTCTTACTACTAACCCTTAAGAGTGTTTTCACAAAGTCTCAATACTTTATAAATGATTTCCCCTATTATTCCTTTATTTCCTGGACTAAATAGAGTTCACAGTCGACACCATTAGCAGCTTCCCTTACTACACGCATCCGCTATTACNAATGTTGTCAAACACACTTGAGCTAAAATGAACTGCTGAATGAATTACTTAAAGTGTTTTTAAGAGGTTGGTTTCCCCTTTAATGCATGAGGAGAAGGTAAGTGTCACAGAGTAAACTTTTAAGGCCTAGAATAGGCGTGATAACGTCAATTGTTGTTGGTCACACCTGTCTTAAACCAACACTTATTCGGTTCGATAATAAAACAAATTATAAAAAGGATGATATCAAGTTTTAAATGGAAGAAAACAGAGATGACCCTGGATTCAGGAGCGGACGACATTTAACTAGTTGGATGACTTGTAGAAATAACTAAAAAAAAATCAACCATTATACAATTCTAGCGTATTAACCTTGTCATTTATTCGAAGCTATAAATTAGGGAAACAAAACAAAAACAGGGGGACTGTGACATCGAGCTGGATTTCAATAGTTCAGATTCATTTATATTAGTTTTTATTATCTTCACTCTTTAACACATCTATATTCAAATTCTTTCGACGATTTCCGAAAAATATCAAGAGCTAAAAAATAAATCAATAAAACATAACGAGATGTTAGTTCCCTAAAAGAATGCAGCAGGTTTAGAAACCTGTTTCTTTAGTCGGAGGCATTAAAAAATACCCACTAGTTTAATGTTATTTACACAGGTTTAATTGGAATGTCAGCCTGGCGGTGGAGGGTCACCTCAGACCTGATCCAGAAATACAATTTATGAACATCTTATCTCCTCACTGGCAAACAAGTCCGGCCATCCTCGTATTGAATTGCCTTATTTATTTCTAATGTTCAATATTTATCTGTTTATAAGCAGCGGTCTCGTCCAACAAAAACTTATTCTTCAAGGGGATTTTTCTTTCCATTACAATTAATATAATGATTTACCTATGATGAGGGAGCCACCTGTCAGATTAATGTGATGCACAAAAAATAATTTTTAAAAACAAGGCTGGAGCTCGAGGAATTCTTTCTCAAGCAATATAGAACGATGGAACCAAATTTTATAGGGGTCAGTCTAAGTAGGATACAGGTGCAACTAACAATAATTCAACTTTTTTTTCAACAAATAAATTAAATAAACCACGATTAGTGTCAAATCCCTTTAATGATTTAAAGACTACTGAACTATATTTCAATAAATTGACAATGATAAACAAATAAACTATACGCTTAGTGTCAAATCCTTTTGATGATTTAAAGACTACTGAACTATACTTCAATAAATTTACCACTAATTAAAATCAATATAAACATAAACAACTTTGACTTGTCCTTATTTCTTGATAATCCCGGCCAAAAGTAGGAACACCACTTGCGATGTCCTCATTCTGTTCAGGAATCTCAAGCTAAGTTAACGTTGTTTGGGGCGCATGCATTCTCCATTTTTAGTCTTCATCTTCATGAACGTCTTAACTGTCAATCGATTGCATTTAATATTAAAGCAAGGTGAATTGGATATAACAAGGAAGCATATTAGGTCCTTTATGAAAGCGCATTAAAGGAACGACTTTACTAACCAGGTGGTGACTTTGCACCCCCAAGGATAGGTGGGATTTTATGGATAGTTTTACCATTGACATAACGTTATTTAGTTAGGAATATTACGATTCATATCAGTCTAAAAGCCCCACAAAAATATTTTTGTCCTTTGACGAAGGAAATTTCCGGTCTGGCGGTGCAGCTACGGTTGAAACCTTAGATAGACCCACAGATGTGCGGCGGAGCTTGTGCAGCATAACATTCAATTAAACCCACCACCTTTACATAATATTATCGAGGTTTTAGCAATAAATATTGTTTAAACCCCTGGTAACACCTTTAAATTATTAAGCCACAAAATTATAGGGTCGGGCCGACACTTTACGAGGCAAACGATTAAAGATGGCCGATAGTATAGGTTCACCGATAGCGTTCGGACCGAGATACAAGGTTGCGCAACTAGAAACAACCCGACAAATATCCGTCTTAATCTCGACCGACATGTTCCGTTTCTTCTCGGTTCTGATAAGTCGGCCGTTTGATGAATCGTGCAGTCATTAATTTACATAAAGGCGTGTTAATTGAAAAAATAAAATAAAAACCGGTTTCGATATTTCTCAAGGGTAATAAAATCAATTACTACTTAATAATACAACGTGGTCTACGAGTGGAGATAATATATGTAAACACGACGAGAGAGCCTCTACAATCTATAAGTCATTAATATACAGTGAGGTAACCATTTGAAGTTGGTAAAGCAGTTTAGTAAACTCACTTATTATCATTTTAATAATGAAACCGCCCTACTCATTACAAACTCTAAATTTCAGGTAATACAAAACCTTAAATTCTTCTCCGACTAAGTAACTTAGATCGACACGAACTTAAACTTATAAATGCACAATATCGCTGAGTCATATGAGCTCCCTCTCTTATCTCACCTTCACACTCCGGACGAAGTAATAGAATAGAACCGGACGAGTAGTATTCAAAATTACAGACGTTAATAAAAATAATGATGGAAACAAGATCAAAAATAATTTCCTGTCGTCTGAAAAACATCTCTGTTGACAAAATAATTATAGTTATTTATGTTACTAGGCAGCAAAATGGAATTTTGCTAACAAGTTTTTAAGTTTTAGTTCCGAGCCTAAGACAAAGATAGGCTAAACAAATTTACAGGCAGGAAAATTTTAATTACCTGCTAAGGATTGAGTCAGGAATGCTTTCTTTGCTGCATAGTTACATACAATATTTTATTTACTAACGTCCGAAAAATTACACTAACTATCATATTCCTTTTTTATAATAGATAAAAGATTAAAAGAAATGAAAGTTGTAAAGATACGAAAGTTTGAGTCATCAAGTTAAAACAAAACAACAACAGTGTTGCCTTTTTTTTTTTTTTTTTTTAAATATAATTATTTAGCAGAATATTACTCTTTGATTTGAAAACTCTTGGTTTTGAAAAAGATCCGCTAGTTCAAAACGCTGTATGAACGGAGAACGACGGATCGTATCGGTTTAAATGCGCTCCACTAAAAATACTTGATCGGAACGGGGGATCGAATTCAAAACGCTCGTATGAACAGGTCGTGAAAGGGATCGAGATATCAGGTAATTATACTCTTTTCCACTTTTCAAGTTTTTTGTTTTTCGCTTCAAAACGATATGCGAACGTAGTATTATAAAAATGGGACTTTTTATAACCTGCGATGTAGTAACCTTTTCTTAAAATTTTGTTGCCTGTTTGTTATTTCGCTGACAGTTTATCATTTTGCTGCGTGTTGTTTTGACATGTTACAAAAGAATCAAGAAAAAATGACATTTGCAGACAGAAAACAGTACAACAATGCTTAATTTTTCTGCCGTGAGTAGAAAAACGATTTATTTCTTACAGATTATTCTGGTGCTTCCTTAACCTTGAAGAAACTGTGAAACGTTATTTTTACAAACAATTTAATTCATGGTCTTGTTTAGATTTATATATGATTCAACTTGATAACTTGATTTGATTCAACTTTACCATTACTGCAACCGTCTTGAAATATTTATAGCTGTTTGGAGATTCTACGAAATAATTCAGATATAAACGAGTAGAGACAGGCCGTAGCTTGTTTCTGAGTTATTGTGGTTTTGTCTTTGTCTAAAGACAACCAAGTCCGGTGGTTAAAGTCTGCAGGTATTATTCTTGTATTTGCATGGTTGATTGATCTCAAGTCTTGAGAGCAATCAAAGTATCTGATTTCAAGGACTAGGGTCCTTGCTAGGGATTCTTATAATTGCGAGGCGACGTCGCACAGTTCTATAACTTTCCCCGTCTGTAAACACGACTCACTACTCTTTAGTAAACAAGACATTCCAGAGAAACTGCATCGTGGTAAAAACAAAATAGAAGTAATAATAGAAGAATTAAACGCTAATACATTTTCAGGTGGTGAAACGGTACCTTAGAACTGCTTTGAAACAACTTGGACTGTTTTTCGGGATGGACCCTATATTCCTACATGCAAACGTCCCCAAGGAAAACCAAAAAAATAATCACAGATACGTTTAATAACTAACTTCTTTGCATGAAACCCGGTAAACATATTAGGCTCAAATGAGACTACAAAACTTATTATGAAATGTTTCCCAGCGTATTCCCCTCTTATTTTTACATAGCAGAATTTCAATTTTGTCAGCGCTGGTCCCATGTCCTACAAGAGACTATGGTGAGGGTAACTAATAGATTCCTTGGGTATGCAATCGAATAATAAAGTTGTGTTTCTCTATAAATTAGTGTGCGAGTCTCTACAGCCGAGTTCTATCTGCTACCAAACATCTTGCTCAGTTTACACCTTACATAAAGTTTCGAATGTTGATTATTCTGTAAGTAAACACTCCCTGTGAGTCTTGTTACAGTTTATTATGCTACCTTTTCCTTTCGTTTAGTTTTTTATACATGTTTCATGTTTTAAAAGGCTTCTTCACAGGATATAAGGACTCTCTCTAAAAAAATGTAAGGGATGAAATCGGGGCGGAAGGGAAGAATTAACCAAATGAAAATAATGGAAATTTGTAATAATATATTCTTTTCTATACTCTTCAAGATCTTAAAATTGATATATAACACGTCATGCTGACAAAACAATTTTGCTTCCGAGCTTACCGAAGGTAGCGGAAGCTATGTGATCGTTCCGAAGAACGAAAAAATTTTAGGTCTCCGATTTCAAAAATTCCAAGACAGAAATCCGTTTCAGACATCAGGGAACATTTTTGGTTCCGTGTCTGTCTGTCGGTCTGTCGGTCTGTCGGTCTGTCGGTCTGTCGGTCTGTCGGTCTGTCGGTCTGTCACAAATTTTTGCGAACCACCATATCTTAAAAACTACACGTCCAATTTTAATGAAATTTAGGTGGTAGGTCATACTTAGCCCATTGTTGGTCCCATATAAGTTTCAACCTTCTGCGCTTATTTGTTTATCTTCCACATGCACACAAACATACATTTATTTTCAGCCATATCTTTAAAAGTAATCATCTGATTTTTATGAAATTTTTATGGTTTGTCGAAAGTAGCCTGCAGATAGCACCTGCCTAATTTCAACCTTCTGCGCACTTCAAATCGTACTAAATTAATATGTCTTATACTACAAAGCCTCATGGCTCACTGACTCACTGACTGACATTAATGTTTACCCACTTCCAGAAGAGCTAGAGACTTGCGGTTTGCGCCATTCGACGCGCAACGTCTACATTGTGAACCAAAATAATTATAAAAAGTTCACTTTTCCCCCTCCTTCCACCCTTAAAAAATAAAAATGGCCGACTTGATTTTTAAGCTGGTTTGAGGGCTTATTGCAGCCAAACGGTAAGTCGTACTAGAAAATGGATAACACAAGTGGTAACTGATTTTAAAAGATCTACAACTTTAGTCCTATGAGTTTTTGTCGAATCATCAACGGTTGTACCTTAAATGGTGATAATTTTGTTATTTTTTGGTTTTGTTTTTTTCCATTTTTGTCTTTGAATGGCCATAGATTCTATAATAGTTGGCCGATTTTATTTCTGATTGCGGCGATTGAATCTCACACTAATGCTCTTTAAATTGAGTATATTTTATTTCATTAGTTCATCCTACTTGCTGAGAACATGAGAGTAAACTTTTTCCCGTGCGCCGTGTCACGTGACCACTTTTTTTGGTTTTTAATATTGTGTCGTATATCATTTTAAAGGCCTTGATATGTACATTAAAGCTATTTTATTTGTTGATTTTTTAAAAATGTTGTGCATGTACTTTTGTACCGATTTATAATTTTGTTGTAGGTTAAAGGGTTTAAATACTTTTTTGATACTAGGTTTTTTATTTATATGTATTTATTAGTTAAATGAATGCCCTTTTGTATTGTTTGTTTTTTAAAAATATAATTTTGGTACCTTTAGAGTACAGGGGTACAAATGTTAAAGTTAATCTTTTATAGTGTGATGTATATCGTTAAAAAGCTCTTGCATCGTAGATTAATTTTTGTTATATTCTATTTTGTGTTATTTTTTGTTTTGAGGGAGGGGGAAGGGGTTAAATAAAAAAAAACCTGTTTATACAGAGGTTTCTACGATTTGGTTGCAGTTTTATATTCGTTTATTAAATAAATTATAGATGCGCTAACTTTTGGTGCCTGTTGGAGGCTTTGTTCTTCAACAAATGTTTAAATTCGACTTTATTAAATATTTACTGGAACAGTGCCACGTGGTTTCAACTTTTTGATATTTAAGTAGTTTTCTTAATTTAGTCTTTTCTTTGCGAGGAAGCTATGTGCCACATTAATTGGCAGAGTATTTTTAATCATCCACTATATTGGCCGCCGTCTTGAAAATACAAATTAATATTAAGTTAGAAATATCCAAACCCATTTTTGAAATTTCCATACCTATTATTTTTCAGATGTCACAAATGCTGAGATTCATTTATGTGCCAAACTTCGTTCCAATCGGCCAATTTTAACATTAAGTATTGTTAAACGAAGACACGAACTTCTAAAATCCCAACTCTCTGAAATGATGATCTAACTACGCTATTTCAAAAAATTAAGTTGCAAAGTAACTAAGACACAGAACGACACTACTGACCATGGCATTAACTCAATTTATTGAGTTATCAATTGTGAAGCGAGATGTTACAGATATAGCATTTTTTTTTTCTGAAATCGTAAACAAAAACATCAAACAAAGTGGAAATGGGTAAGAATTGCCCTAAAAATAAGAATGGTTAAGGAATAAAAAGAGAAAAGGAAGACTAAGGAGTGTGAAGCTTACGAACTCTAATAGTCACCTACATTAAATAAAACTTTTTTTTTTAATCCCTTATATACTATGGGGCATGAGTGGCCATATGAATTTTTCCGTGGGGAGGGGGTGGGGGTAGGTTTATTGAAAGCAAAACACCTGATATGACTACAGATGTATATATTTTTTTGAGAGTTAGGCCCCCCTCCCCATAGGTATGGGCGCCCATGCTATGGGGATATCTGAGCTGAAGACATTAATTTTTGTTGAGTTAAATTTTAAGAGCGTAAAACAAATCTTCATGTAGACAACGAAAAGATATTATACTATTGCTTAACGCGTTCATAGAAAAATATTGCCAATTTAAAGAAAACTGATGCTGCTGTAAAAAGTGCGGTCTAGGAGGTTGTGGATTTTGTACTGCCCATGATGTGCCATGTGTTTACTCTATCCGGATTTAGCTCAATTTACCTCTGGAGGAACAGTATGTTTATGATAGCATTAATAACTTGTGCCACATCGATAAAAAACCCAATTAGTTCAAACAAATAATGCATTGTAAAGTAAATTTGCTAGTTTTTTAATACCACAAACCACATACATTTATAATTGCTAAGATGTAGGTATATCTACAGCAATGTATCAAAAAATCAAAAATAAAATCTATAACTGGAATCACGGGTTATTAGGACATTTTTTTGCTGGAAATTTAATGTAGAATCAGCCTTATTTCTGTATCTTGTTTAGCTGAAATACTATATGGATTACTTCAAGGACTTATTTCTCTTTTATAAAAGTACTATATAGAGGGAGAAAATAATGTGATGGCAAGAAAATTCAAATTTTTATTAATTTACACATTTTAGGTCCCTCTGAGTCCAAATAAATAAGGCAGAATAAATGTATGTCTGATCTCTGTGCAGACGAATGATCTAAACTACAGAGCTGACTTCGATGAATTTCATCTCAAGGCAAAATCGAGGAATTAATTTTAGTGCAGAGTGTTCATTCGCATAACTTATTTTATATTTTAAACTTATTTATAATAATATTGTAATATGTATTTATTTTTATAGATGTGAAAAAAGTTAAATAAATAAATAATAACAAGTGTGATGAAATGTCAAAACACGAGGAGCTTGAATATTGCATATAATAGAAGCATTTGTATGATAATCTATGTAGAGGTTTTTTTCATTCTTTGAGTCTAAACCAAAACACACACATTTTTTATCTTTCTGATAAAAATACTGGTATAATTTCCCTAATACCCACTCATGGTGGACATTTATTTGCTACTTTAAAAGCTTAATTCCACCTAATCACCTATTAATAACCACATCTCGGAAACTACTAATTCTCGTATCACAATTTGTGCTACAAAGCTTGCTTTAATGATGTAGAGACCTCCGAAACGAAAACATATTTTTATGCGCCATTTTGATTTTCAATGTTGGCCTTTTCCTATAAACTTTTTTACTTGCTTTCCCTAACTATTCGGTTTAGATTTTGTAATTTTCTACAAAAACAAAACTACATTAAAAATGTCTTGGCCTCTTATGGCTCAGGGAGGTCTTTGAAAAACAGGAATTGTTCAATAATAGATTTTTTTATTAATAAATCTATCAAAAGTGACCTCTTGTAGTATATCATTTTTTATTCTGGGTCCCGCGGCACACAGTTTGGGAAACTGGTATTGAGCCTTGAAATTTAGATTTAAGTTACTTCTTACAACATTTTCATAAAAATATTTATAAATCTGATTTTCTAATTAAAAATGGAGGATTATCCGGGTTTAGAACTATTTATATAGAGGGGGCTCAATACTTCCATAAAATGATTAATGTGAACTACTAAATATGAGAACTAATGAAATAAATGTATAAAATTAAATTTTTGCCTCAGGGGGCCGGGTAGCCCACTAAAAGAGACCGGTTGCCTTTCAATCAATCAAGTTAAGCAGCACTAGGCGTGGTCAGATGAGCTCTGCGGGTTAAATTTCTGGACCCGGTCTCCCGATCAATATTCACCTAGGTAGCTGCTCAAAAGAGTAGAGCCACTAGGTTTCGGCCTGGAAATCATGATCTACACTCGGTTCGATATGAAATGAACCATGAGACATAGTTAACGACCCGATTTTTTTCAACGGGCCCACTTAAGTGGTCTGCGGTTTCGCGTATTATATTCCCCAGAATATCATAATTAATAGATGTATAATAATATATTTTCATTTCATAAATTCCGGAACAAACCCTGGCTTAACTATTTTGCCGTCTTCTAACTTCCAATCCCAAACTGCAGGAGCCAATATTGCTTCTGAGCTTACCAAAGGTAACGACTTGAAGGCTGCTTTTTTTTTTAAATCGAGACCAGGTCCATTCTTGGTTTGGGTTTTAAATAATGGACGAAAATGGCTACTTGTACTTCATTCTTTTATTTGACTTTCTAAAGCTCTCAAATTTAGAAAATACTTACTAGGTCTATCTGTGAGTACCACCCACTTATGTCACGGTGTTAAAACTTCCAACATAAATGTGTCATCGACGTCCGTGCAAAACTATAACTGGGCTTTCTTTACCAGATAAAACATTGTAGCCGAATTGAAGATAATAACCGTTATTTTATTTTTTGTATTGAGCCAATGAAAATAAAGCGGAGGTTAAGCCTCGTTCACACGATGACACTAAATGTCACGCCATTCAATGCCGCTACATTTGCGTCACCGAGTGTCGTCGTACGAACAGTAGATGTCATGGCACTAAACGCACTATAACTAAGACGCTGAGGGTCAAGCAGTGTCACGGCATTAAATGTCGCGACATTAGTGTCATCGTGCGAAAAAGGCTTTAGTATGTACTTTATGTTTTGAAAGTCCGAGACCAACTTGTTACAAGTCAAGAGTTGGGAGTTGGTAGTTGGTGACATGTGTTCATTGAATAAAGTTTTGTTTACACGGGAATAAAACTTATAGAGTATACCATACAGTCCAGTGTAAAGCCACAGTAAGTTAACATATATGTTCCTGAGATGTTGCGTGAGCTTCAACTAGGGATAAACCTATCAAGTAGCCAGGGACTTGATTTCCATGGCTTCATCTCCTGCGAGGGCTTACTCCCTTGCCTGCTTTGTTTCCTTCCTCGATCCACTTCCTTTTTAACTCTTAAAAACCTTCTGATCCACCAACTTTTTGTTGAAACCCACTCGGGGATACAAGTCGATCAAAAGCTATGATTTTGGAAAACCGAAGAAGAGAACTCCTGAAATTTTAATTCTTTGAATTATTTAGGATTAGACTTCAGTGTCCTTGAAGTAAAACATTGATTTGTCATAATGCTAATACAAGGTTCGTAGTTTCGTTGCAGCAAAGATGAACTTAACGTTTTGGAAACGTTTCAGCAAAGATGTACTTATCGTTTCCAAANTTTATATAGAGGGGGCTCAATACTTCCATAAAATGATTAATGTGAACTACTAAATATGAGAACTAATGAAATAAATGTATAAAATTAAATTTTTGCCTCAGGGGGCCGGGTAGCCCACTAAAAGAGACCGGTTGCCTTTCAATCAATCAAGTTAAGCAGCACTAGGCGTGGTCAGATGAGCTCTGCGGGTTAAATTTCTGGACCCGGTCTCCCGATCAATATTCACCTAGCATAGGTAGCTGCTCAAAAGAGTAGAGCCACTAGGTTTCGGCCTGGAAATCATGATCTACACTCGGTTCGATATGAAATGAACCATGAGACATAGTTAACGACCCGATTTTTTTCAACGGGCCCACTTAAGTGGTCTGCGGTTTCGCGTATTATATTCCCCTGGAAAAAAGTGATTTCTAAATTTACCAGAATATCATAATTAATAGATGTATAATAATATATTTTCATTTCATAAATTCCGGAACAAACCCTGGCTTAACTATTTTGCCGTCTTCTAACTTCCAATCCCAAACTGCAGGAGCCAATATTGCTTCTGAGCTTACCAAAGGTAACGACTTGAAGGCTGCTTTTTTTTTTAAATCGAGACCAGGTCCATTCTTGGTTTGGGTTTTAAATAATGGACGAAAATGGCTACTTGTACTTCATTCTTTTATTTGACTTTCTAAAGCTCTCAAATTTAGAAAATACTTACTAGGTCTATCTGTGAGTACCACCCACTTATGTCACGGTGTTAAAACTTCCAACATAAATGTGTCATCGACGTCCGTGCAAAACTATAACTGGGCTTTCTTTACCAGATAAAACATTGTAGCCGAATTGAAGATAATAACCGTTATTTTATTTTTTGTATTGAGCCAATGAAAATAAAGCGGAGGTTAAGCCTCGTTCACACGATGACACTAAATGTCACGCCATTCAATGCCGCTACATTTGCGTCACCGAGTGTCGTCGTACGAACAGTAGATGTCATGGCACTAAACGCACTATAACTAAGACGCTGAGGGTCAAGCAGTGTCACGGCATTAAATGTCAGTAGATGTCACGGCACTAAACGCACTATAACTAAGACGCTGAGGGTCAAGCAGTGTCACGGCATTAAATGTCGCGACATTAGTGTCATCGTGCGAAAAAGGCTTTAGTATGTACTTTATGTTTTGAAAGTCCGAGACCAACTTGTTACAAGTCAAGAGTTGGGAGTTGGTAGTTGGTGACATGTGTTCATTGAATAAAGTTTTGTTTACACGGGAATAAAACTTATAGAGTATACCATACAGTCCAGTGTAAAGCCACAGTAAGTTAACATATATGTTCCTGAGATGTTGCGTGAGCTTCAACTAGGGATAAACCTATCAAGTAGCCAGGGACTTGATTTCCATGGCTTCATCTCCTGCGAGGGCTTACTCCCTTGCCTGCTTTGTTTCCTTCCTCGATCCACTTCCTTTTTAACTCTTAAAAACCTTCTGATCCACCAACTTTTTGTTGAAACCCACTCGGGGATACAAGTCGATCAAAAGCTATGATTTTGGAAAACCGAAGAAGATAACTCCTGAAATTTTAATTCTTTGAATTATTTAGGATTAGACTTCAGTGTCCTTGAAGTAAAACATTGATTTGTCATAATGCTAATACAAGGTTCGTAGTTTCGTTGCAGCAAAGATGAACTTAACGTTTTGGAAACGTTTCAGCAAAGATGTACTTATCGTTTCCAAATAAATAATAATATAACTATTAACGATAGAGGGTGGCAATATCCCACCCATGTTGGTGTGGACAAGGTGATTTTTATAATCCTGAGTACAAAATTACTTGACAAAAATCAAGTTTTTTTTTTTTTTTTTTTTTTTTTTTTTTTTTTTTTTTTTTTTTTTTTTTTTTTTTTTTTTTTT
>KZ653327.1:53070-70925 GCA_001010745.2 Gerris buenoi
AAATTTGAAAAAGCATATTAGGGGTCACCTACTGTGACCCCTTTGATTTCGAGAAATATTTGATTAAGTAACTTATCAAGTGAAAATCACCTTGCCCTCCATTATAGGATGTAAAAAACACGGGGGTCCGGCCTTAATAGCCAATCAAGAAACACAAATACCTAGCTATTAAAATGTAATTAGGTAGCGACGACACCTCTCTCAAAACAAGGTATTTTGAAAGCGTAATCCCTCATACATCTATTAGTCGAGTTATTTACCTGTGTAGGGTGACTATAAATAACACTGTGGTTTTGGCGCCAGTAAAAACTCAGGAAGGTAAAAACCAGACGCTTATCTGCCAACTAGGGCTAAATTTCCAAAATCCAATTGCGAAGGGCTTAGTCTTAGCAAACCAGGTCTCTGTTGCACAATTTGGAATGTTTCGAGCGTAACAACGAACACTTTCACTGCGGTTATTTTTTGGGTGAAAGTGTAAATAATACTTAAAATATAATACTACGAGGTACTGGGAGATATCCCTCGAACCGCGGTCCCCTTCGTACAATCAAGTAACTTTACTCCACATCAATCGCTACAATTGAGGTCCGTCTTAAGACTACACGTATATTACCGAGGACTAAAATACTGGTTAGTCCTGCTGCAGAAACGTTCACATGCGAAACATAATTTGACAAATGCTTATACCACATGTGAAAGAATAGGAACGGTATATTTTGGTTATCTTAGTTGTAAGAATGCTACGGAGACGGAATACCGGAACTTACTCCCTTGAACTAAACCTCCGACACTACACTTTTATCTCCAATTTATTCTCAAGTGTTCGGTCCGATATTTTCCCAGCAATGTTACAAGTGCGATATTACGACGTAAGGATTGCCAGATGGAGGTATATATTTAGAGGCTGGTGCTTGCTCGAGAATAATAGTCCTTTGGCAGGAGGAAGACTTCCATAAACTGTATTGCCATAGATTACAGATCATGTTGGTTTTGAGTAAATTTTTAAGATCAATACAACGGCCGGGATGATGTCAACGATCCACAACTCTCACACGCTCACAGACTATATTCCTTCCAACCAAATAGTTTAATAGAGATTTAACAAATTAAAACGATTATATTAATACTGGACCAAGTTAAAAACAAAACAAAAATATTTTATTTCCGGAATATTATTTGAGCCAAGAAATAGTTTGTTGAAACATTTTACTCGGCAAGAGCCAATAATACTTTACAAGATGATTCACCGAGATGTTGAAATGAGTCGACTAATTGACCTGTTAGATACAAAATGTACTGGGAGTCGGTTTGGCTTTCTACCAACCTCGCCTCGGCTAATTGGGGTTCCGTGACAACCACTCGGCGGTCCTGACAAAATTGGTTAATAAGCAAAACAAGTTCGTTTCAAGCAACTACCAATTTCTATTTCGTCCTCCACCTGTTGAAATTCCCTCCATCATACTCGTAAAACATACACATTCGTTCCTTATTACACTGTTTCTTACAACTCTGAATGAAGTCTGTTCTACATGATGTTTTGACTTAAAATGCTTGAATTCACTTTGTTGAAACCTAGTGGTGGACGGCGAACCACAGAGACGTGTTGCTGTCCGTTGTGGTTGAGGTGAGGAAAAAAATTAATACAACAGTTTGGACAAATCACCCATTTAATTTATATATTTTTTCGGCACGGTCTCAATTTACCAATAATTTAAAATCGAATTTACCATTTGATTGCTTATAGTGTGCTAGTAGCCCCTTAATAAAAGGCTATTTGTCAGCCAAATTGACTGAGACAGTCGTCCTGAAAAAGAGCTGCTGTGTGGCGTTTTCCCTCCAGGAGTTTATCTTCGTTTTTCATTAGTACTAAGCTGATTTTTATGTTTGACCAAAATAAAAAATGACAGGGAAGTACTTAGTCCAAGTACTTTTTAGGGTTTTGTAGATGAGTAAGCATACCCATTATGTAAATTATGATTTCTTGTCTTCAATCTAAAAGTCCCGGGTTCGATCCCCCGGGGGGTCACAATGTTTTTTATCAGTAATAAACCAATAAGGAACGCAAAATTTAAAAAAGCAAATATATATTTGTGTCCTACTCTTCAGCAGCTTTCATTTGATACCCAACTCAAAATTTTAAAAAAATAAAATTTTGGGCAAATTTTAAATTTTCGCGCCTAAAATTGGCAATTTTTAAAATTTTTCGATGCACTCCCGGAATTTACATCACCCCACAATAGGGTATTAGTATGAATTATTTTGAAATTTTACATCCAGCCGTTATATGGTAGTTGAGGGGGGGCAATTTTGGGTGTATTTTGATTTATTTGACCAATAAGGAAAGCGAAATTTAAAAATTTATTTATATATTTGTAATCTGCTATTCAGCAGCTTTCATTTGATACCCCACTCGAAAATTAAAAAAAATCTAAATTTTTGACTCTACCGCATTTTTTCGAATTGCGCATGCGCATATTAAATTTTTAACTTTTGTGTATATGTCCTGTGTTTGGGCCCGGAAGTTACGCCAGTGTTATTAATTTCAGCATTTTAGCTTAAATGGTTCGGGCGGGGCGCTATGAGCCAAAGAGCGACGGACAGACGGACACATCACCCTCGGCATAAGGGTTTTGAGAAGTATCTACAAAACCCTAAAAATGTGAAATTGCAAAATAAATATTACAAAGTTTGTTGCATTGATTGAGATTTTGTGGTTATCAGAAATAATGAATCGTTTATATCACTTTAAAAAATAAATAAATAAAACACTAAGTATAGAATATAAAAAATTATAATTCTATACCACAATTTTTAATTTACAATAATGTAGACCGGTTTCAGCCTCTAAAATACTAAGATATGACGATTTATAAAAGTATGACGGCTATCTTTAGTGACATATTTCTAGACTGATCAAATAATATTAGAATGGAGTGAGATATATTTCACGTGCACATAATGTAAGTTTTAAACACTTTAAAACCAACAAGTAGGAGTCATGAAGCTTAGAATCAGCTTCATAGACCTCTACCTCCACTCCAAATAACTTGTCTTGGTAAATAAAAATCAAGCAGAGAAACTTTTTAATTTTTTTGTGGAATGTGAACCCCGACTGGTTTAAACAACTCTAATAATCTGAAATCTAAAACCAAGCTGAAAAGTATTTCATCGTTTTTTCTCGTAAGTTGGAGGATCTAGCGCAAAACAACCGAATTACTTGCTTCCCTGAGTCATCGGTCATTGTTAAAATAAAACCGTCGAAACAAAACCAGCTGTGACATTTAAAGAACTTATCGGATGGACGAAAAAATAAGATTACATAGTAGATGGAATAAATGATAATTTTTAACGCTCCGGAATTTAATTCATATACACGCTCATGCTACACAAACTACAACACAATAATTAAAACTTGAAGCTGACATTGCTGGTGACCCCGACATTCTAGTCTGCAGTATATGATATTTTATTTTTAAAGTTTCAAGTTATTTCAGAAGCGTTAAAAGCGAGCGGGTATTTTGAAATATCCCAGTCTAGAAAGTTTAACATGGCGTAAATTCATTGTTTAGGCTATCGGTGACGGCGGCGGCCCCCAGTCTCGTCATGGAACAGATACGCACCGGGATCGTCTTACCCTTAACCCAAGTTATTGATTTACTTGGTACTTCTGCTTCCCATACAAAGTTTAAAATGCGTAAAAAAAAAATGGATAACGACACGGACCTCTTGCAATCGCACAATAGATACATTTTTTATTTTTTATAATAATAAATAGAATTGTTTGAATTAAACAAGACAACACATAGATTCAAAATAGTTTTTAACCCGGGAAAAAATGACATAAAAGGGTGATTTTTTTCTAATGGGAGATTTTATATTTTGAGGTGGAAGTGAAGGTTAATGTAAGAGAAGACTTAAACCACAAGGACCTGTATTGGTTTACCCGCAGGTTTCCCACAGTAGCATCATACCACTACGTGTACATCCCCATCAGTCCACGGTACTCACACACTTCCACACTTTCACCAAAGAAACAGCAATCTCTGATCCACAGGTAGGTTCTTATAACGCCCACTAACCAACTAAAGAATAGACAAAGTTCTATCAGCGATACCTGGGGGGGGGGGGAGTGACATTTTTGTTTGCCTAGTTGGCCCGATCTTGTAGAATTCAAAATCCTGTCCTCCCTACTCTAATTTTTCGGATATTCCCGCACCATCAAAAGTCACAACTCATAACGCGCAAACTAGAGGGTGCAAGGGGGAATAGATGTCCCTGTGCGCAGCATCCAAGGGGGTGCCAAATTGAATTTGCGGTTACTCTTAGCACGGATTGAAGTTCACGTCGATTATCATAAATCCTAAATACAGGCTTATGCAGACAGGCTTCTTGACACTCTTAGTGCCACTGTAGAATCAACAGGGCTTCAGCAATTGAAATTGTAATAAATTTAGTTTTTAATCTTTAACGACAGTTTATAGTCGATGATTGATGACTTTCGCTCCCTTTGTAGCTTTATAGAGAATGGAACGCCCGAAGTCGTCAAGAAATAAAGCAAAGGGTCGTCAGCAAACGCTAAGATACAACTGTTACACGTCTTACAGTAAGTGGCAAATTATTTATGTAAATTAAAAATAGAATGGTTCCCAATCATGCGCTCTGGAGAAAAGCTATGCTCAACATGTTTACTGTTGAAACCTTTTAGTTTAGTTAAAACCTACTTTTTCATTTTTTTTTACTGAGAGTATGCCATGGTCGACATTCTCGAATGCCTTTTTTAAATCAAGAAGTATGCATACGGTTTATTTTTACCATTATTCAATATCTCTATAACCGATTTAAAATTGTCATATACATATACACTATAATATGTTTTATGTACATAATCTTAGTACTTAGTCCATGTCTGAATCCAAATTGAAGTTAATCTATAAGCCTCAAACTTTCTAAATAGTTAACCTAAACGGTATAGCTTTAATTACTTTCTCAAATATTTTTGAAAGTGAAGGCAAAGGAGAAGTGTGTCGGTAATTATTTATATCATATTTGCTGCCGGCTTGTTAGCAGATTATCGAGAACTCTGCCAAATCGTTGCTTACTTTCAAGATGTAATTCACAACTCATTTCTTCTGTCAATGATATATTTCTGCACCAGAAGTCGCGAATGAGAATTTAAGAGTAGAGAGAAGTTGTAGGAGAGATGTTACAGTTAATTAGGTAACACTTAACACTGAAGATAATATAAAATGTCGAAAAACGTTTGTTAATAATAATATATAAAATTGTGGCGACAAAAGTGTTGTGTCACGTTCTATTAACCTTCCTAGTCATAATTATGAAGTGGTACCATAAAATCTCCGTCAAAACAACTAATAATTTGTAATCATGACAATAACTTTTTACATTACAACAAGGTCAAGGACGAAGTAGGAAGTAGACAGTAACCCTTAGATTACCTGCTATTTCGGCGGAACCCCTGCTACCAGACGACTATCGTGTGTAACACAATAACATCAATCCCATTTACAATAGTTTTTTTTATGTAATACCACAATCTTTAAACAATGTAGGTGGCCACAACAACCAAAACAATTAAGGCCAAGACAGGTACCTTAAAAAATAACTATCGAAATATTACTAAATAAATATTATAGAGTCTTGAGAGACAACTTTACGACGGGGGACTTGACGAAGGGTAAAAGGATGGTCATAGGTGATTTGTTAGTGGGGGATGTGATATCCGAGCACGATATAACCTCACATTCAATACTCAGTAAACAGCAAGTCATTACTTTAACCATTCCTTTTCCAACAAAACCACAGTTACTATAAAGTATAATTTATAGGACCGATTTAAAGGTGGCCTACAACAGACAGGAGGGACTTTAAAAATAATCTTGGAGTAAAAAAAAAACCCAAACCTTCTCAGGTAAAACTCCGGCAGACACTTGGTATTCCCCTTTTTTGTTAAATCCAGGAGGAGAGGTTTAGAAAGGTAAGACGGTCCTCGACCAAACACAAGGTGTCAAGGATCGCTACAAGTTACCTTAATACAGCCACATCGAAATCACTGCATAAAAACAACCTCAGACTTACCCACGTAATATATTTATATTAATCTTTTTCTACGGGGTAGGACTTGAAGTAGCTCACTCTTTATGTACTTAAGTCATTAAGTACAAAGAGCACGAAGTCATTACTTCTCTTAACTACCGACTTAATGATGGTAAAAGCTCTATGATTGATGAAGTTTTAGAAGGGGCAGGAATTCAATATTCAGTCATACCTACTCGTACTATTCGCGCAGTACTCACTATAATAAATTTATAAATTAATTTGTAGATGAAGGTGATCCCTAGAAATTTCTATTTTCTTGAGGTTGTGGGTCTATCGGAATGAAAACTATTTTTTTAATTACTCCTTTATCTCATTTTTGCTATATTTCGACCCTGTACGGTCATTTTCAAGCATCTGAATACAAAAAAATCTTTTATCTGGTTATTACCAAAACAGTCTTATTCTTATTAATACATCAAATTTAACTCAGTGTTACAGCACTGTTTGCCATTTGTTCAGAACTTCGTCTTTACATAATTTGATTGTAAATTGTTTCAGAGTCCTGAAAATGTCTATTTTCTATCTATGCTATTCTTGGGGGTCTATCTATCTACATATTGAAATTTTTGCCCTGTCAAAAAATGCAAAGAAACTTTCATAAGGAAGAAGAATAAGTAATTCTTCGCTACAACAATGATATCAAACATCTTATGAATGAATACAAAACAAATCTAAAAATGTTTTGGACTCTGAAACAACTTACAATCAAATTATGTAAAGGTGGAGTTCTGACCTAATGACAAACAGTGTGGCAACACTGGAGTTACATTTTATGTATTAATAAGAATAAGACTGTTCTGGTAATAACCAGACAAAAGATTTTTTTGAATTCAGATGATTGAAAATGACAGTACAGAGTCGAAATATAGCAAAAATGAGACAGGAGTAATTCAAAAAATATTTTACATCCCGATAGACCCACAACCTGAGGAAAATAAAAATTAATTGTTTAATAACAGATATTGGGTGGACTATGCGGTGAGGAACACTAGTCGGCCATAATTAGGTATTCATCACAAACTCAATAATTGTATCGTAGTTTCAGTTTCCTTCGACTTGTCAACATCATTGCTCCGATTTACAAAAACAGATTACAAGTGAGAAAGAGAAAACCAGCTGTTAAAAACTCTAATCCACTTTCATGTTGTAGCCACGAAAATTGTATTTTGAAATTTCGAAGGATATCAAAAAAATCGGTCCGAGTCAACTGAGACAAACTTTCTCATATATGTACATTTAATTACGATTGGAAATTTCATCAAAAATATCATAAAAATAACTTCTCCCGGGCGGGGAATCGAAACCGGGCTCTCTCCATCCGCGTTTTAAGCTATTATCTCAGGAACTAGATTTTTCCCGGGAAAACGGCTTATATCATTAGATTCGTATTTAAAAATACTGTCCTCCCTACTCTAATTTTTCGGATATTCCCGCACCATCAAAAGTCACAACTCATAACGCGCAAACTAGAGGGTGCAAGGGGGAATAGATGTCCCTGTGCGCAGCATCCAAGGGGGTGCCAAATTGAATTTGCGGTTACTCTTAGCACGGATTGAAGTTCACGTCGATTATCATAAATCCTAAATACAGGCTTATGCAGACAGGCTTCTTGACACTCTTAGTGCCACTGTAGAATCAACAGGGCTTCAGCAATTGAAATTGTAATAAATTTAGTTTTTAATCTTTAACGACAGTTTATAGTCGATGATTGATGACTTTCGCTCCCTTTGTAGCTTTATAGAGAATGGAACGCCCGAAGTCGTCAAGAAATAAAGCAAAGGGTCGTCAGCAAACGCTAAGATACAACTGTTACACGTCTTACAGTAAGTGGCAAATTATTTATGTAAATTAAANTGCGCATGCGTATATGCATGTGTAATCTTATAAAGTCAAGGCGTGGCCTTATTTTTTAGTATTTAGTGGCCTTATTTTTAAGGATTTAGTGACGGATAATATGGATGTTTACTTACATTAAAGAATAACTGGTTACCAACCAAACCCACCTTCTTCATTCCAAAACCAATACAAATGAACACATTATAAAATAAAATATTCAACATATTGAAAAGAGGGATCGCAAAAATCCAGTTTATAGAGATTAAAAAAAAAATATTCCAAACAGGTTCAGGTAACAAATACATGCAGATCAGATAATGTAATGTCGACTACTTCAAGTTTTAATTTTTCCAAAATATAAATCCGGTATTATGTTTAATTATAATTATAAATAGTTTATGAATTTATTAAATTACATATATATATAACTTTTTAAATTTAATAAATGACTTAATTCTTCACCAACTTACTGGCTTTATACCATTTTATAATAGTACATTACTACATTACGCGTCGAGTAAGGAAAGTATGCGGATGCATTTTGCATGCGATTGTGGAGTTTGCACCCGAGCGACAGCGAGGGTAGTAAAACCACACGAGCAATGCAAAATACCGTTTTTCGCACGAGTTGCGTACCGCACTTTATCTACGATTGTTAGATTTTAATAATAAACACAGAAAAAAAAAAATAATAATAATAAATACCCCGTAGGTAGTAAGTTTGTATTTCTCTTTTGATAAAGATGACAATTCATTAGTTGTATTTTGTGCTTAATTAATTATTTTGGAAGACGTATTATTCTCCTCATATTCGTCATAATCACTTAAATCGCGCATTGATTATCACAAAAAACTCGATATAAATAGTTACTTTTATTAAACAATCAGCAAATTAGTTTTGTTTAATGTAAACAAACTCGCTAATCGTGCGTAAACTTGAAGAATTCTTCTTCTTTGCCACCCTAGGGCGGTAAAGAAGAGGAATTCTTCACGTTTATGAGACGCGCATGCGCAATGAATACAAATACGTAAAGAATCACTTTCTACGTATCTAAACAGAGATACAATGTTTAGATTTCGCATCAATCGTAGATAAATGTATTTTTCACGCTATGTAAAGTCTTTTTAGTGTAGTTCGTAAATAATCAATGACCGTGTTCAATAATTTAATTATAAGTAATAAGTTCACTTTTGAATTTCCATTTCATATTTGTAACGAATCATAATTTGTTTATTTAGAATGATAATTCATTCTACAAAAATGATATTATTGACCTCAAAATATTGACAGGATCAGTTACCAAAAAGGCGGGGATACACTTGACTTGAGCATTCGCCCCGAATGAGCATGTGTTTCCGTTCGGCTCGCCCAGTCCATTTCTAAGCAAATCGGTGCGAACGCATGTGCTCTTTCGGGGGCGAATGCTCTAGTGTGTCGGCCTTAAATCCTAAGACATCCTCGCACCTAATTTCTGACATCCTCCTTATTCTAATTTTAACGTTTTTTTTTAATTTAAAAAAAAAAAAAATATATTTATATTTAGCATGGCAATTAACGATGCACAAGGTGAAAAATTTAAATGTGTCGGTGTCGACTCGAGACGTACCAGCATTTGATACGGTACGTTCAAAGTACACGCTGGCTCCGAGAACAACATCGAATTGAGTCCCATCATGAAAATAAACGAGTGAAAGATATCATTGAATTGAGTACAGGGTATATACAGAGTCTCATTGAATCGAGTCTCGGGTACCTACCAAAACTCATTGTATTGTGTCCCATCCCTTTATTTATTTTATATTTAATATCAGATATTAGTCCAGGAGATAGAGTGCAAAAAATGGCATGTTTTAAACAATATGAATGATAAAATAATTGGCTTTTCAACTGAAAGTAATTTTAATGCGTAGTGAAAAGTAAGAAGAGTTTATATATAGATGGCACATTTAAAAGTTGCCCAAAATACTTTATTTAACTTTTCAAGTACCTAAAATGCTTTTTTGGACTACCATTTCTTCAACCAGATATCGCTGTTGAATGTTTCTGACGACATTCTAGCGTTATATTAAACCACAAAGTTCTCCACCAGTAGACACATTGTTTTACTGATTATGCATTTGATTCCTAAGAAGCTCAGTTTCCACCTGAAATGTGGAGCGAGTATTTAGTAACAAACGAATCGAACCACAAAAAGCTGTGCTGTGAAAGCTTTCATTCTAAATTAAATGGTTCAACTCCGCGCATCCTATATTTGTGTTTGCGTTGTGTAAAAAGCTCAGGTCAAATAGGATTCAATTCAATGTCCCAAAAATGTCCAAAATATGTTCTATGAGAAAAATTTAATGGTGGTAAAATTTTCTACTGGACTTAACTTAATGAAAAATTGTTACATTAAACTCAATTGTTTCCCAGTTCAAAATCAGGTTCAGACACCGAAAAAGGCTTGTGATAAGTCATCTTGAGGAAAGCAGGTGATGGCCACAGTGAAGGCAGACTGACAACACATATACCTACTTGTCATGTGAAGATGAAGGCGTAGTTGTCATATGATATATAGGGTTCTTGTTATAGCCACAGATTGTTTATTTAAAATAAAAACGCGAAACAATTGTTGTTTATGAAATTAATAATTTAAGGAGTGCATATGGGGAATACTTCTACTTACTACTTTTCTATTTCGAGCAGTTAACAAAGTATAGGGAACAGGGAACGTTTCTTCCAATGTTTTAGAATGGAAAGTGATCTACAATTTTTTTTTTTAATTTTAATTTTTTTTAAATAAGAAATACTTTCGTGATATTAATATTAAAAAAATGAATCGAAATGAAGAAAAACAATCAAGAAACCTGTACAAGAAGTATTTATAGATAACCAAGAAAAAGGTTTGATAAACAACTAAAAACTCAAAAAACAACAACAGTACTTTGTATAGTTCGTGCGCGCTGATTGCAGNGAAGTAAGACTGAGTGCTGGTGGAAGCCAGTGTAATGCTGGTCCAGTACACTGCACCTGCACCTGTATCCCCTTACACTTTCAAGCAAATCATCTCCTAAACAATGATCTCCTAAACAATCCTAAACAATGATCTAAACATTTCGGAAAAGTCTCTGACTCCGAACCCTGCGCGCGCAATCAGTTGCCTGATCCCACTATGGCCACTCTACTTAAACTAAACTGTTTAATTCTCGCGCTTGTTTTCTGAATCTGAACCTGATTCGGAATCAGAATCCACTTTGGCCGTACCCATAAGTCACTTTGCCATGTGATTGTAGCAAAGGCGTCACGGTATAGCTTGAACCACTTTAGCTAATTATTAAAGTTAAAAAAAAATTGTGTATAAAAATATTAATTATTACTAAAAATTATTAAGTTAATTATAATGGCTGTTGATTTGACGCGAAGAGCTGGGTGGAATTGTATTAACCAAGACTCGCAGTTACAGTCAGATTATCTAAAGTTTTGAATTTTGACACTCCAGATTGGCCAACCTAAATGATGAAAAAAATAAAGCCACTAGGCCTGTAGGAGGGGTGGGCTGATGGCATTTTTGTTTGCCTAGTTGGCCCCACCTTCTAGAATTCAAAATCCTGACTTCTCATTGACTCCCCACGGATTTCCCGCGCTGTCAAAAGTCAAAACTTTAGATAATCTGACTGTAGTTTATTGTGTGGGTGTTGATTTGACACAAGGAGGTGGATGGAACCATATAAACCAAGACTCGCAGTTAGTATATTAATGCGTGTTCCGAGTCGAGGTGACCATCAGATAAAAACTTGATTTATTCACTCGTTGGCTTCGCGTCCTTTACATTTTAAAACGGATTTCCATTTAAAATACAACGCTCCAAAAATTGAGAACAAAACAAACGCTCCGAGAATAAAACACAAAGTTCCGAGAATAAAACAAACCACTCCGAAAGTAAAACAAACCTCTCCGAGAAAAAAACATGCCAATCCCTGAATTAAACCAACTACTTTATGAATAAAACACAACGCTCCGAGAAAAAAACAAAATAGTCAGTGAATAAAACACAACTCTCCGAGAAAAAAACAAACTACTTAGTGAATAAAACACAACTCTCCGAGAAAAAAATCAAACTACTTTGTGAATAAAACACAACGCTCCGAGAAAAAAAAACATACCAATCCCAGAATAAAACAAACTACTTCGAAAATAAATACAAAGCTCCGAGAATAAAACAAAAAAACAACCAAATAAGAAACACACATGATATTATCTAGACATGGAATTGTAAATACTCGAAACAAATCATAGTGTGAGGGAGAGAGCCACGTCAAACTACACTAAATATTAGACTACTGCTACTCGGGCCGTGGCCTTTATCCTCATTCGTTTAAATAATACACGGCAGTTAACAGCATAAACCTGAGTTCTATCCACGAGAGTTCCCTCCCAATTCGAATTTACTGCTAAGTTACTTGGAGTATCAAGCAAATAAAACCCACTCATTTTAGCATATTTTTAGCATTAGCACGATAACATTACTTGATAAGTGAGACAAGTCATTTCATAAATAAATATAAATTAGCAAAATAAATATATATTTTTTGTTTTTATAAAAAAAAAAAGTTTTATTTCTTTAAAAAAGCCAAGTCATTTTTGAATAGTGACCTTAAGCCGGTTCCCAGCTCATTTACATACAAAACACACACCCACACTCGTCGTGTAACTACTTAAAATATCTATAACTTACACACTCGGCACACTCTCCGTGTAACTACTTAAATATATCTACAACAGACACACACTACACACTGCACGCTCTCAGTATATAACTACTCAGCATATCGAGAAGTTTGATGAATGGTGCACTTAGTGTCTTAGCGTATCGATATTTTCAAATAAATTGATTTTTATTGAATCTAGAGCGTAGTTTGAATTATATAACCACCAACACATGCCCACTTGCATACTTTCAATAAAAAATAACCCTTCATATATTTCAACTTTTTGCCATTTTGATTATATAATCCAAGCATCGCGTGGCTCTTTCATTCATCTGGTCATGATGTTCTTTTGCACTCAATTAGTAAAATAAAATCGTTTCGGTTTAAGGAAAAACTACTTTGAAAAAAACTATTCCACATAAAATTAATTTCAATTTAAGAAAATATTATTTAATTAATTTATTAATAACATTTTCGAATGAATAAATGTGTCCTGTCTGAGAATTGAACTGATCTTGTTTACCGTCTATTTCGATTTCTTGTGGGGTTGCATTTATTTTTTATATAATAGCCTTTAAACTAGATTTTCCCGGAGTAAAGACATTATAAGTATAAATTACGTAACAAAATTGAATTTTTCTCTTTTTTAATAAAAATTGTCGGAACCATTTATTGCAAATAATTTTTTTTCAAAAATTGGAACCAGATTTCACGTTTTACGAGGCTAGTGCCCCCTAAAACTCGAAGAATACCTAAAATGCATTCCTCAATTATCAAGTTAAGTTGCATGGATATATTTGGGTACCATCTTTCCCTTTATATATTTATTATAGAAATAAACATTATTTCCTTCCAAGCTAAGCAAAGGTAACTAAAGCACAGTCATTATTTTTAAAGCAAGAGTTTTTAGAGCAAATTTTTCATGTATCTGGATTTAAAAAATTCTTGGCAGAAATCAGAAATCCCATATCAGGGAACATGTTTGAGAAACTGCCGCTATCATACTCGTCCACTTTTGATGAAAATCGGATTGTAGTTTATCAGTTAGTTCAATAATAATAATTAAAACTTTCTGCGCCCATCGCTTTCTTTAGCATTTTCACAAACTTGTTTAACCAACAACTATATTTTTGAACGTACACATAGGAATCAAGTAGCACATTGGAATGGTTTTCTGGAATGGTTTCTGGAATGATGCGTTCTTTCAAGAAACTCCTTAAAGAAATATCGATGTTTTGTCAAAAATTGCCCCAACGTTCAGGGCCAATTTTTAACAAACCAACAAATAGCTCCTCTTTCCCATTGCCAGTGTTATATTAATTTCAACCGTTTGCGAATCGAAACAGGAAACAGGTCCAAGCAACCAAAATTTGATTTCGCTGTGAGATTACTCTTTATAGGACCCGAAGAAGCTACGTGACAGTAATCGGCAGACTATTCAAATGATTGTCTTGGATTATTATTATTTTTTTTTTTACTGAGTTTTGCAGGGGTCGACGCGCGAACCAAATTATCCTGGACAGCCATAAGTAAGAACGTGTTGTGTTTACAAATGAATCTAGGTCTTTATAAGTGGATGTGCCAGCAGATAGTCGAATATTTTAACCACGTTTATTTTTACATTTATTATTGAAATACAGTATGAGTTATGACAACATCCATCTCCCTCAAGCATACGTGATATTATCGCCGTGATATGATATTAAGCATACGTGATATTATGCACTTGTTTAACTGCACCAAGATTTATTTTACAACGTTTATTAACTGAGCAATTTAATACTATATCTGGAAGAAGACAAAAACACGTGACGAGACAAGAAGGAAAGATGATGAGGTGATGACGAATAGTTTGTGGTAGTTTTGTTTACAAACATGCAAAGTGGAAGAAAGTAAGACTGAGTGCTGGTGGAAGCCAGTGTAATGCTGGTCCAGTACACTGCACCTGCACCTGTATCCCCTTACACTTTCAAGCAAATCATCTTCTCCATGTTACTTTTTTTTCTTAAACATATTTATTAGTTTACTTCACTAACGATCATAATCAACTAAAAATTAAATAGGAAACTAAAAACGCCTGACAACATTCCAAACTATCTGACAACATTCCAAACCATCTGAAAATATTTCAAACCATTTGAAAATATTCCAAACCATCTGAAATCATTCCAAATCGTTTGATAATATTCCAAACAACCAGACAACTCCTATCAACAGAGAACCCACTTTTATTTGGTAAATTATTATAAATTATGTCCGAAACAACACCACCCAAATACGTCAATCATCACCTGTTTATTGACTAGGGAGGAATTCGGTCTAGGTATTACTAGATTGACATAGACGTGAAAACAACTAGTTTGGCCTGTAGCTAGACGGGTGAATCGTGTTACCGCAGCTTTTAAAACTTCAAACTATAACCCTGTATTTTTATCCTTAATTTGTATTTTGTTTTCAAGGGAGAACTATAGAGGTATAAAAATCCTCTTTCAAGGTTTACTTAAGACTAATAATGCCGGGGGTTTGATGTGGATCCGACTTGACGTAATCTCACGAGACTACGAGTATCCTTATAATCTAATCGGATCCGTCACTCTGTAAACCGGCCTCCACTTTGGGGCTCCGTCACGCAGGCGTTTCCACACGTCAGAAACGTTTTTTTCTCCCAAAAAAGGGTGCCGCAGTAGGAAAGGCTACAAAACGGTGGGGTGGACCAGATACCTGGATGGATGCAGGTAGTTCAAGATTCAAGATCTAAATCAACAGAATCACCAACCTGCCGAGAACTCTACTTGGTGCTCTAAAAAATATTTCACATTGTCTCTACAGTGCCTTGATAAAACCTTAGAACTAAGGAATAACAAAAATTGTCTCTCCACACTGAGTGGAACAGTGGAAGGAGTGGGTGGAGAGACTATTCTTGTTATTCCTTTAAGATGAACTCCATAGACGCTCATATATCTAACTTAGAACTAAGATTTTAGGTATAGAATGAATGAAGAAAGCAACAGATTTTTGATCCAAAAACGTTTAAATTACACTAGGCCTCTTCTAAAACATTTCAGGTTTGTCAAAAATATATGATGATATATTTACTTATAATATTAAACTAGTTAAAGAAAAAAGACGAAAAAGCCAATGAATTGGTCAGGATAGTTAAATTTAAAATGGTAAAAAGTTTTTTATAGTTTACACCTGTCAGAGAGAGAGGAAGTGTGGTGACCAAGGTGGAATCACAAACACTAAATAATATACACCTGTATCTATGTACTTGTGTAGTACCTCTGTCCTCCTTCAGTATGAGATACGGCTGAAATACTCAATTAGCCTTTAGATTTACAAACAAAGCAAATCCATGGTTTTAAAAGAAAATAAAAATAAACGAATTAAATACTTGTTGAGGGTTTGTTTTGTATGCAGAACACAGGGCACGGGTGCAAATACAAGGAGGAAGGAGAATCGACCCCAATATCACGAAGAAATAACTATTTTTATCTACGACTTGCACTGTAAGTAGACTTTACATTGCTAATAACAGGGAGGGAAGTGTTACTTCCCTCCCTTGGGAGTAAAAAAACAGTCATACCAACTTAAAAGGTATTTTTTAGGTAAATTTTAAGTATTATGTTGTTTTTTTAGCTGTTTTGTTTACTTTTTTTCGGGAAGGTTACTTTAGGTTATCATACAAAGTCTTTAANTTTTCCAGGAACATTTTGATTTGATCTTTCAATTCAAATACACGATTTACAACATTTCCTTTCGACAAACAACGTACGGCAGTATAGAAGAGAAGAACATTGTGATCAGAATCCATGTCTTTGCACGTTCTTTGAACAGATGGATGTTAAGAGCTCCAGATTTTATGTAATTTAATTTTAAGTTGGGGACCCCCCAAAAAAACCCTCGCGACCCCCTTGGGGGTCGCGACCCACAGGTTGGGAACCACTGGTCTAGATGATAAATGATGGTTGCTATTAATATTGGTTCTGAGATGATAGTTGCTACTAATAGTTCGAAGAGCTTTTGAGATTTCGAGTGGCCAGTGGTGACAAAAAAAGAAGAATGCACTCTCTGACTCAAATGCCGCATAATAATATAGAGGTAAGAATAGAGTTAAAATTTTATTTCTTGTTTACAATAATTGTATTTGACGAAACAAAAGATTTAAGCCAAACATTTTATCCAAGTCTGGTAATTTATTACAAAACATAGAATTATAAATTAAGATTTTTTTTTAGTATACCAGAAGAAAAACACACTTTAATATCACATTCTTAACTGAGTAAGTTAAGTTAAGATATGAAGCGTTAGTGGAGGCCATCATTAAGTGTTGAATAAAAAAAAGTCTCTCCACGTAAAAAAGATTATTTAATAACTACAGAGCAGCTTTCAACCACTATAGGGCCATCAGTGGTTTGATGGCCCTATAGTGGCTGAAAGCTGCTCTGTAGTTATTAAATAATCTTTTTTACGTGGAGAGACTTTTTTTTATTCAACACTTAATGATGGCCTCCACTAACGCTTCATATCTTAACTTAACTTACTCAGTTAAGAATGTGATATTAAAGTGTGTTTTTCTTCTGGTATACTAAAAAAAAATCTTAATTTATAATTCTATGTTTTGTAATAAATTACCAGACTTGGATAAAATGTTTGGCTTAAATCTTTTGTTTCGTCAAATACAATTATTGTAAACAAGAAATAAAATGTTAACTCTATTCTTACCTCTATATTATTATGCGGCATTTGAGTCAGAGAGTGCATTCTTCTTTTTTTGTCACCACTGGCCACTCGAAATCTCAAAAGCTCTTCGAACTATTAGTAGCAACTATCATCTCAGAACCAATATTAATAGCAACCATCATTTATCATCTAGACCAGTGGTTCCCAACCTGTGGGTCGCGACCCCCAAGGGGGTCGCGAGGGTTTTTTTGGGGGGTCCCCAACTTAAAATTAAATTACATAAAATCTGGAGCTCTTAACATCCATCTGTTCAAAGAACGTGCAAAGACATGGATTCTGATCACAATGTTCTTCTCTTCTATACTGCCGTACGTTGTTTGTCGAAAGGAAATGTTGTAAATCGTGTATTTGAATTGAAAGATCAAATCAAAATGTTCCTGGAAATGCAAGGGAAACATGATTGGTATATTTGAACGACCAAGCTTGGTTGGAAAGAGTAGCATATCTAGCAGATATATTAGAACAGCAAA
>KZ653327.1:75147-99906 GCA_001010745.2 Gerris buenoi
CCTTGACTAAATCATCACGACTTCTCTGCATCATAGTCAAGTTTATTACCATTTACTACGCTTTCAAAAAAAAAAAAAAGAAAAACTTTAGACAAAATAAAAAATACATACCAAAAAAATTTTTACCATATTCCTTTACTACTTTATGATCATAGGTTTCTATTCGAAAAATAATACTATTATCGAAATAGTAAACTCGCAAATATGACTGCTTGTTAAATCCCTGAAAATAATATCGATGTAATGATTACTAATCACCACTTCTATTATTTATTTATTTACTGTTTTATGAGGGTGATAGACAACTTGGTTATACACTATGCACCCGATGGAGTAGTTATTTACACATGTTATAATCAAAAGTTTACTTCTGTAATATCGATGCTTAAAAAGATGTTTTGAATTTCGATTCTCAATGGAAAATTGGAGCAAATCAAATAAAAATTGGAACCGAGCCCGATCTAGACTCCTCAGGGCCGGATTAATAGAATTTTGTTTCCTAAACGGATGATGTGGTGCGGGCCCCTCTCATAATTTAATTGTCGAAAAATATTGAGGGGCAATTCTTATAGGGTCTTAAATGGGGGAGTTCCTTCTTCGTGGGCATTTTGTTGAGGTGTGAGATAGTTAGTCCAGTATTAAAAACATAGCTATAACACTAGCCAAATATAGGTATCCCAATAATCCAATATCCAAATATTCCTTTATATAGATTTTCATGGTTCATTAATGGTTTTGAGGGAAGCCATGATCACAATCTTAGAAAATTGGTCCAATTTGTCTGTTTATTCCAAATACATATTTATAAAATAATCAGGGTTAACAAAAAAGTAATTCTATGCATAATTAAAGATCATACAATTGTCTACAAGAAAGGTATGATAATAACTCTAATGGTCTTCGATATATTTTCAATTGAAATATAGGGTTTTCCTTGTTTTTGCATTTTAGGTTTCTGTACTAAGTAAAAAAAAAACCTTATATAACGGCTCTGTCTGTCTGTCCGTCCGTTGGCTTGTTTCAACTCACAAACTACTATAGCTGGAAACATGAAATTTGGCACACAGGTACATCTCGGCATTTTAGACAACTGGACAAATTTTGGAGTTTTTGCACCTAATATTTCCAAGATGGCGGCCCTGCCAATATGGCGGGTGACCAAAAAAAGTNCACCATAACACTACCAATAAAATTAACTTCTTCTACAGTGAAATGCTTAATAGTCCTAAATTTTTGCTTTAAATTACTATTTAGGACAAAAAAGAGTAAAATAATATTTAAAAAATCAATTAAACAGAAATACCTTCATAATTTTAGGATCAAGCTCAGAATAATGTGTCGGGTCCTTCTTGATTATTTCAGCGATTTCACTATCGTTTCCTTCATCTTCCTCTTCTTTCTACACAAGAAAATAAATGAATTAGAAATCGAGTAACGATAATAGATACGACATAAACAAAGTACTCGTACTCATCTACCATTTTCATTGATATATTCAAAGGTAGTTATCAAAAACATAATTTTAAATTAAATTATATTTTTGATTCTTATACATTAATATAACTTGACCAATGTACTTCATTTTTGATAACCGACAAAATAAATAACTATAAATAATAAAAGAGGTAAATACATTAAAATAAATAATAATAATAATAAAAACGAGTTTGAAACTAAGTTGAGGATTTGAAGGGTCCAAGAGTGTTGCCATTTTCGCTTCCAAAGAGTGAAGAGCTCCCCCGGTTGGAAGAAAAAAAGAACACAAACAGAAAAAAATAAAATAAAATAAAATAAAAATGTTAAAGTTATAAATTAAAGCTGAGATCAAAGATCAAAATATGCATTATGAATGTCTGCACACATTATGCAGTTAGAATATATTTTATTGTTTGCTTGAAAGAAAGACATAAAGGTAATAATAATTTGTTGTTCGTCAACGGGACATAGCTTGGCCATAGGCTGCTAAATAAAAACAAACCGGTGGAGAGCGGCAAAGTTCAGTCAATTTTGGTGGGTAATGTGATTTTCATGATGTTGAGAACAAAATTTGTTAGTTCACCAAAAATCTAGATGATATTAGTTTTACTGCTTTGCGACTGTTTTTTTCTGTTGTGTTGTTTTTATTGCTATGTGACCAATTTGATTTGAAGAAATATTTAAAAAACTAAACTACCAAGTGACAAACTTACATTAACTTGATGCAAGTAATAAATGTGTGCAGGTGTTCTTATAATGTCCTCTATGTAGATTTGCTTCGAATTTCGAGCTTACCGAAGTTAATAGAAGTATTAAAAAAAACTTTTGTGGTGTGGGACTCTTTGTGGTGCGGGTCCCTAGGCGACATCCTATGATGCCTATGCCTAAATCCGGTGCTGTACGAAGACTGGAAATTAATATTTTGAAAGGGCCATCCTTCAGGACATAAGCACTTACTAGTACGAGATATTTAGCCCAGTCAGAAATTAACAACTTATTACGACAACAGGATAAGTAATCTTTAACTTAATTGCCACGGGTATTTTCGATCGTACCAACTGAAAAATTAGAAACTCTCGTAACTTAACTGCCTTTATTGTCCTCATAAACTAGACAACGTGGAACACGCTTATTTTGGCTGTACCATATGGGTGCAGCAAAGACCTGGATTAGAAGAGAAGATTGGTCAGTTCGAGCCACATCATATTGTGGATTGTGGATGCCATGCTGAAAAAAAGACAATTGGAACGGCGTAGCACGCAAAGCAAAAAACCCTTAAGAGGAAGAAGATTGATCTCTAATTTCACGATGAGAGGCCTTTAGCATAAGTAAATAGGCCTTGGCAGAAGTAATATGTTGAACAACAATTCCCGGCCAAGGCCCTAGGAGTTGAAGGGAAGGTTCTAGCCGGTAATCCAGCTTATAACTTATAGCCCGGCACTCAGTGCATTTCGAGATTGTAGCAAAACATTAAAAGATAAATAAACAAACAATATAACTAACAGACCAAAATTGTCGAATTTGTTACCTAAATCTCAATAGTGTTTATTTAATAGTCTATAATTATTAATAATGCAACCTGGAAAGGAGGCGTCGTCAGGTCAATGAGGGAACGGAACCTGCAGGACGGAGACTAGGAGGACCGCCGTGGGTGGAATTTAGGAATAACGGGCAACCGCTGACAAGTGGAGAAGCCCAGTAAAGTAAAATAAGTATAATTATTAATAGTGAATATTAATTTGTGAATACTTAATAGCGAATATTACACTGTCTTTACGAAGAGTTGAAATAAGTTGAGTTGAATATTCTTGGGGTTATTTTTTTTTATGGTATTTGACACATTTTTGGGAACTTTTTGATTTGATTTGATGGTATTAGACATATAGTTGAGAGGCTTCTCTATATGTTTTCTGGTATTTTACAAATGGTTAGAAGGATTATTTTTCTTGGCTTACAATAAAATATTTAATAAGACGACAGCCAATGTATTCAACCTCTATCCAGTATAAAGTGTAATTACAATAGTAAAGAGTTGTGGACAGGTCTAGAAACCACAATGAAGAGATGAATAGTACAAGTTGTGGAGACAACATGCGTCTAGATATTATAGCAGCATGCAACTAGATATAGCAACATGTTATAGTAGTAAAAATAACCATTTTACTTTCTCAAGGTGGACAAGCCCAAGGGCTTGGCCAAGGAGGGACGCACCTTTCGCAACCATATATTAAACGGAATTAAAAGAGTACGCCCTGTACTAGACATTATTTACATTGCTCGCTCAGTTCTAAACATTATTTAAATTGCCCGCCTAGTCCTAGACATTGGCTTATAAAAATTAATAATTTGCGAGTGTATTCATAACGGTTAAACTTTTAAAAACGTGCGAGCACCGAGAAAATTTTCTTGTTATATTGGATTATACATGATTATATTTATATTATCGCCGCTAATGCTCGGGCTTTAAAACTACTACACTAAAATTTTACCTCTAATTAAAACTTACTATCATCTCATAAGTTTTTCCCTTATCATTTGTCAGCAGTTTACTGCTAACACCTGCAAATGTTTGTAAGCAGTACACTGCCAACACCAGCAAGTCGAGATGACATAGACATTCAAGATAAAAAAAAAAATCTCATAATAAAATCGTTTTTTCTGTCCGTTTTATCCGAACCTTAAAAAGTAGTAAAGAAAAAATAAGCTTAAATCTAAGCGCACTCAGTTTACCCTGTACGGATAGCATCGCTTCCCAGGTCATTCAAAGCAATATTCCCTTCCATTTTATTATGGGTGTAATAAAATAGAGTGTGTATAGTATAAAGCCGGATCGTGTGTAGCTTAATGCATTATTATTGTGTTTCCAAAAAGGAATATCTATCTATATTATTAAAAAAAGTTTTGTAAACAAACAAATGAATCAAATTGTGCGAAGGTTTAAGGCAGCGGCCGCTTTTCGACGAGCGAAGCGAGCAGGGGAAAGAGCCCCCTAGTTAATTTAAATAATGTATATAAACTTATTAATTCAAATGTTATAGCATTTATAGTGTAATTATCTTTTAATAAATGTTTTTATACTATATTTTGCTTCAGAACTTACCGAAGGTAACGGAAGCATTGTGTTCACTTTTGAGAACAAAAATGTTTTATGCCTCCGATTTTAAAAATTTCTGTGTGTCCGCGAATCATGAAACGTGCCACGATAACTTGAGATAATAACGACCGATTTTGATGAAATTTGGTAGACATGTTCATTTTACCAATGCCCAGGACGAATTCGTTGGACAACGTTATCCGTTCAAGCGCAACGTTCGCGTAAACGTGAACTTCAAATTTAAAATTGGAATTTTCGGTCGGGAAAAAAATCAAACCTTATCTATTCCATGAGACATACATTTTTTCCATACAATTTTTTAGTAAAACCTACAGCGCCACCCCTATGAAGTGTTAAAGATCGCTAAAAACTGTTAATTGTTCGTACACAATAAACAATCTTTTATATAAACGAGTAATGTCCCGACGACGGGCGACGGCGACGCACCTCGAAATGATTTAGGACGTTAAAAATTGATGAGCTTAAACCTAGGGTTGATCAAGTGACCCCCAGCATATGAAGCAGATGCTCAGCCACTGAGATATCATTGACACTGAATATCATGGCCTAAACCTTTCTATTTAAACAGTATACTATTATATCTATTTTATCTATATGAAGTATAATTGGACAGTGCCAGACTCATTAATTTTAATAAAAGTAACTAATTATATCTCAGCTCTTTTTCTTTGAATGCAATTAATAAGAAATAACTAGACATCACGTGGCTCTTTCTGTTTATGTATATGTATAACTGGACAGCGCGAGACTCATTTATTTTAAATATAACTAATTATCGTTCACCTCTTTTTTTTCAACCATATTTATTCTGCCCGTTGCCACGGGCTTAACGGCTAGTATTACAATAAAGTAATAAAACGTTAATGTTAATATAACAATAAAGTACATGATAGGATGTGAGGAAGCTATGTGCCACACTAATTGGCAGTGTATTATTTATTTGTATCCTACATAAAAAAAGTTCCAGTTATAACGAGCAAATATAGGCGTTAAGATTCGGTAAATAGTGTTTGCCCTATCTTTAACGTGCCTTATTCTTACAAGCACCTGATCAATCAATGGCGGACCGGTCCAACTAAATCTCGGAGCATGTAGAAATGTAGATAAGTACCTGATCAATCAACAGTGAACCGATCTAATTGAACCCAGGAGCATGTAAATAAGTACATGATCAATCAGCATTGGACTTATCCAATTGAATCCCGGAGCATGTAATAAGTACACATGATCACCCATTAGTGGACCGACCAAACTGAATCCCAGAGCATGATTATAAAAGGCAAAAGTTGTAAACGCAAGTTTGTATTGATGAAGCTGGGGCAAAGCATCGTCACTGGCTTGCTATCAAGTTACACAGTTCATAGTGCAAACATATTTCAAAAATTATCTTTAACAGGGAGCAAATTAAAACAACCAAAAATGTTATGCATGTGCACAAATATTCATACATGTATATACATCAAGACACAATCTGCGACGAGTTAATAAAAGCTGACAAGGTATTTGTTTTTTTTAAATAATTATGAGCGTAGGACAAACCGTGTGTAAACAATTTGTATCTGCCATCAGTAGTAACAAGGGAGGAGTATTGTTAACAGAGAATTAAGAGTAAAACAAGGTAGTTAAATACCTTGTATAATAGTGAGTAGGCAGTCCTGTTCGAGGAACGATTTGATGGTCGAGTCGAACTCTATACCCGGCGACACGGGGCACTCCTCGTCCATACTAAGTCACGGCACTCACACTGACTGACTTGAGTCTTAGGTCTGAGTAGTACCCCTCAGTCCTTCGCCCCACCTCTACCTGTCCAGTCGCTTTTCATTGGCCCGAGTCCATTACACGCCACTTAGCTAGGGGTTAACTAAGACTACAAACAACCCCAACTTGACTCCCCACTTAGCGCCACGACAAACTAGCCGTCATACAGGTCCATTCTTACACTACCTGTGTACCTGTGTAAACATGACCTTCACACCCCTTACATTTCACTTACATTGTGCCACCTGGCTCTCAAGAGACAAGTGATGCCTCTTTATGTCTAGCACTTGTCCGATTTGGCACCATATAAGTTGCCGATTTGTCTGTCTTATAGTGTTATCAGTTATCAGTGTATTATGTTATTCACTAAACCAAACCTGCCAGTTCTTGGCAGTAACCTTATAAATTGTCTGTCCCTTTGTGCAAGTATTTAATGGTAGACGTTAACATTGCGAATATTAAATACATATATTCATATAGCATGGCTGGAAGGCTATAACACCAATACCAAAAATAAATAATATTAACATGAGATGAGAGTATAAGGTGAAAAAACGAGTAGAAATTTTGATTTGGTATTATTTGGTTATTAATGAAGTTGGAAGTGAAATAATGTTATTAGTTATTACACTACAACTATTTTTTTCTGAGAAGGAGGAAAATTCTCATGCGCTGTCAGAGGTTCAACTCACTAAAAAACATCCTTCAGTTAAGATCTTGCAGACAACTCTTTTGGAGCTCTCTAGATTTGATTTTTCCTTATTCTCAGCTTTTAATTTTTACAATAATCTGGTTCAACAGATCCTCTTCTAGCTTTTTTGCATTAATATTGTCTAATACATGCTTCTTCAGTGATTTTATATGTGACTAGAATAAAGAAGAAAAAAAATCACCTAGCTTTCACCTCGATTTTTTTCACGATCGATTTTGATTGGCAAGAATTGTTTTAATTACGCTTTCTAGCCTTATAATTAGTCCCATTTCGGTCTTTAGCCTTTTTCTTTCTTCATTCCATCTTACGTACCCAAAGAGGGTGTGATATACATAATTTGAGTCACCATAGTGTATGCCAGGCTATCTATTTTTCCTATCCTTTGAAGGTAAGCACAGACTTTAGGTTTTCTTTGATAAATTCATTTTCGCTCTACAGCCTAGATCGATTGGGATCACTCCCCCTATAATCATTAGACTGGCTCTTATACCGTGCGGTAAGAGCTTGTCACCCTGAGCGCGCCTTTTCTCTTGTTTGAGGCCACCTTTTTTTTATAACCTTCGGGGATTCGCCTATAGCTCGCATTCATAGAGATAAATGCCATGAGCGACATTAAGAGTCTTCTCTTACTTGCTTTTGGGCTTCCCATGTTTACCATCAGTTTACTCATTGCAGCAGTCACTTTGGAAGCTTTATCCAATTTGATCTGTTCCCAAATGGTAAGCTTGGAGTCTAGCCTCACGCTCTTGTATTTTATGGCTGCTTTTGTTTTGATAATCTCTACCCCTAATTTAATATTAATGATTGTGGGAATTTTGACTTATCGTAAGAAGTACAATCTTGGTCTCAAGGCTAATATTTTGGTCATATTCTGACACCTTACCCTCATCATGAATTGTTTTGGTAATTTTTGAGCATTTTTAATGTCCCTCACCAAGATAATCGTTGTGAATGCAGTCTGCTTAGCCTGTCGGGGAAGTATCAGGATGTTTTTTCGAAGGATATACCATCATAGGAAATGTGACATAGGTCTGGGCCTAGGATCGAGCAATGAGCTGCGAGCTGCCTCCGTTGCAACGATCTTTTTGCAATTTCTTTCCATGGTTTCGAACTGCAGTTTTCTAAATGTAAGTCGTTTCTCATATCTATAGTGTTACCAGAAGTACTATTTTCCAAGAGATGTGATTTCCCTGTTCCGTGGCTTTGACTGAATTTACTACCTCATTAAACTACCTCATTTACTATCTCATAACATTAAACACTACCCAATAAAGGACCGGCCTCTTCTGGTGTTCTGTATTTCTGACAGGCCTCCGATGTCCTGGATGCTGGCACAACCGCTGTAGGAGTTTCCCGGCTGTATCCAATAGGTGTAATGGCCTGTACACACCTTGGTTTCCTTTCCCTTGCTAATAAGCATCCGGCGTTTACTACGGTCTACGCAACACGAGGATAAAAAGTTGTATGTAACACTAGATAATATTTCTTTTCTTTTAAAAAAAAAAATAAATTAAATAACTGCAATCTGTTTAACCTCTTTGCCATGCTTCATTGCCAAGTCAGAATTTTTTTTATTTGTTAACGTGTAGGGTGATTTAGGAAAGAAAATATTTGAGTTTGTAAGGGAAAGACAATAAGAGGAGACTTAGCTAAACCTATGATCTTACAACTTTTTATGTGACATACTGGGCTTATTTTTTACATATATGTGATTTTGTTGGGATTTCACTTCTTTTTGTGAATAATGTTTTGAAAATAGGTACATGTATGATATGTAGGTACATGTTCCAATCGGCCATTTATGTATTGTAGTTCAGGGCTAACTAAGGACCAAGGGAAGAAGAAGAAAGGGAATTTAGCCCATACTGATGTTTTGAAGTTAGCCAATCACCACTTAGGAAAGGCCTAAAGCAGGTATGTATTTAAAAGATAATTCTAATTTCAAACCATCAGGGATGTAATGAGACACTTTACCAGAGGGGTTACAGATACAGAAGGAAAACCCCTCTGCTGAATGATTCTATAGTAGTGTAATAAATTTTTAAGTAGGGACCTATGAAAATTATATTTGATACTTTAATATCACTACAGTCTGTCCCAAGTAAGAGTTAGGGCGTTGACAGCATAGGAAATACTAACAAATGGGGTGGGAAGCCAATGAGACCTCAAGATTTGCCCTCTGGATAACCATATAAGAGGGTGAATGTAGTGGCTTTATTTTTTCCCTCAGAAGTAGGCCAACCTGTGTGTCACTCGATTTTCCAAGCTGTCAACGCACTAACTCTCATATGGCACAGACTGTAGAAGGTTTTTATAAAAACTCCTCAAATTCAAAATAACAAAGAAGCATTCAAAACAACGCGTTCTTAGCGAAACAACGGGAATCTAGTTAGTAAAGAATAAAAATACCATTTTAAAAAACTGGTCTTATTTTCAACATTTTTTTTTTTTTTTTTTTTCTTCACCTTAATTGTTTCTATGTGCAAAATTTGGGGAAAATTGAAAGACGGGAAGTGGTTAAAAATTAGGGCAACGGAAACATGCGAGGAAACTTACAGAGCAAAGTAATATAAGACCAGTAAGAAATGTACACCGCTAGAAATCAGGTCTAAAACAACCACATTTATTCCCAGAAAGGCCGCATTTTTTTAGGGTCAATAGCCAAAAACGATGACATTTATACATTCCTGCGCTTATCTGTTTTTCTGTAATGTACCTGATCTCCGAAAGTACCCAACACAAAACTTAAAACCTCATGTTATGGTATGTGTAATATGTAATGTGTAATTACTCAATCACAGGAAAATTATAGGGAAGTCCCAAAAAAATCATCTCTCAAAAACTAGAGGTGCAAGGAGCCAAGTCGAGTTTTTTTAGAGAGAGGGGGAGAATGGTAATTAATTATGTAATTTGTTTTGTTTAACAAACTGAACGCCCTGCAACTCAGCTTACGCCGTGTTTTGGTTATAAATAGTAATATTGAATTTAAATTCCAAAAATATCCTATTTAAATAAATTATGAAACATTTTATAAAAAATGTTTAATAATAGTAGGTTGGATAAAAATATTGAGCTAAAATTAATCTCTCGATTATCCCCCGGGGTTTGATTTATCACAACCTGTTTCTAAAATTACAACCGAATTAATTGTTTAGGGTCGACGCGTTAGGACGAACGGTGGACAGTCGATTTATTAAAATCGACCTTAATACCCGTTTTATGGTCCCCTTTAACCAATTATATCCCAAAACAATTAAAAATGTAGTTTAGGCCATCACAATACTTTCCCTTTGTACATTTTGAATATATAATGTCGCGCGTCTATGTCTCACTTTTCGGCGCGTATGAAATCACCAGAGATAAAGCTTGTCTGTACAGTCTGGAGATACGAAGAGATAGAGTTGAGTAAAGTTAAGCTTTACTATACTTCGTATTATTGGTAAGCACCTGTTACTAGGTCAATTTGAAGGGCATCAATTATGGCGTTTAATTGGAATGAGAAACACAGTCGTGATAACTTACAAATTCCTCACCGAGAGTAAAAACTCCAAAAGAAAATTCATTCGAAACACTATTGTTGTGCTTTGCTAATAAATTGATCAATTAGTTATAACTATAACTATTGACTGGGTTAATAAGATGCTACTCATTTATGTTACGACATAATACTAGATGAACAATGAGTTGGGGCCCAGTCCAGGAATGGAACCCAGAAGCGGTCACCTTTTCAAAAGGTCCTTAATCGAATGCTGCTGCTGCTTAGCTCGATGCTGCTTAACTTTATTGATAGGATAACCCTCGCTCACTTATCCGAGCTAATAAAGCCTCCCTTAAATAAAAACATTATGAAAAAAATAATATTGGATCGACACAAATAAAAAAACTTGTAAGATGAAGTAAGGGAGCCAGCGTGAAGGAGGTGCTCAACAACAAGAACAAGTAAAATGGGTCACTATTATAAGGCCTGATTGCTAGATTCGAATCAGTGGTTCGTTTTACCCGTCTAGTAGGAAGTGCTAGGTAAACTACTATGTACTACTACTACTACTGTAAGTAAAACTATTATTGTGAGACTTGGTGAAGAGACGTTCAAATATCTTTCCTATTTATTGGGGGGTTTTAATTGAATTGTTCAGTGCCTGTACTGAGCTAAATTTTATATTTTGATCAAATTAAATAATTTGTTAGCGTAAGTTACAAACTACACTACTAAATCATAACTTAACTAAATCTACCCAGAAATAGAAATAAAGCGGTGGGATTCATATGGTGAGGAGTTATTACAGAACAGTAGCGATATAGGATTGATTCATGGGTCATTGTCATCAGTCATTATAATAGCGGGCGTGAGGAGATTGGTTTGGGGGTGGTCCGGAGATCTGGATGCGGGGGTGTAGGCCCTGTTTTAACGTCATGTGGAAAGTACTTATAGGGGGTTATCAGGACTGAATGACTGCAACCACAGCCGGTTCCTCTGATGGAAAACCTTTCACTTCAATACGATTCCTTTGCATGGTATGTTACCATTATTAAGGTTTTGTATAATTTGGCGATGCATTGGGCACAAGCAAGTAGATTATCTCCAGGAGTGGTTATTATTATTACAGATTATCTCTAGCATTTTAGTAAGGAGTAGTCTCTTTAAGGGTCTACACCCTAAATATTGGCAACTGCCTACCTGGTCAAGCAACAAGATGGATTAACTTTAACTTGGTTAAAATGTGATAGCATTTTGCTTTGACAAGTGACAGCAAAACTTTAAAAAAAAAAAAAAATTAAGTAAAAAACTAGAATCTTTAGATTTTTTAAAGGTTTTTAAAGGTCAATAAGGTGGAGCTATGCCAGAAATCAGCCATGGCGAAGGAGATGAAGCATCCCCAACCCAAATAATCGGTCGGAATGGAAAAGAGCCTGCGACATTTATTATGATGTTTGGATGATGTAATTTTAGGATTTCTTTTGATCTCGAAAATAATGTCGGAACTCTACCCTACCTAGGGAACCACGGCTAATTGCCGATTTGCAAAAAAATAAAATCNACCATGGCGTATGAGTATTATATTGTACCCACCCAGGCCTCATATTAGATTATTTTTTGGGGTAGGTATGATATAATACTATATACCATGGCGTAAGAGTATTATATTGTACCCACCCAGGCCTCATGTTCGCTCCAAGCTTTTATATCGTGTAAGAATGTTGGATAGAAAAATAAAATATGAATAAAAGAATTATTTAAAAACCTGATAATATATAATGATTGAATATTACTGGAATGTGGTATTATTTTGTATTTTTTGAGGGTAAAAAGACATCCTCATCAGTATCTGACCCAAACAACATGTCCACGGTCCACACGTCTTCAGGTGGAATGAAGCTGCCTCCTGACGTGGATGGTTGGCTTGTAGAAAGCACGGATCTGGTATCTGGCATGCTTGTAGATGGCATGCTAGATACCGGTACAAGGCTTTTGAAGGTAAGACCTTCTCCTTGCAACGGCCCAGGAAAAACTTTTCTAAGGTCCTTGATGTAATGATAGATTTGTTCACCCAGTTTTTTTGTCTTAAGGAACCTATAAAAATAAAACAAGAAAATATGAGAAAAATCTAAACATAAGTGTGCATTCACCTGTCTAATTTTGATAAATTATTTAGTACAGTACAGACATACCTATTAAAATATAAATGGACAGCCATGTATTGCTTTATCGAAGCATCTGAGCTACGGCCTTTTATAGTAGATTTTAATGCTCTATTGGATCTTTCAATGGTGTTAATATGGTTTGTCTTGTCTGTAGAACTCACAAACTCGCCTTTACTATGGTTAACCTATCCAATGTAAAAATAATACTGTTCATGTATGGAATAGGAGTAACAAAGATTTGGTTAATAAGTGAATATGAAATATGACGTATTAAATTATTATAAATAATATAGTATGAAATGGTTATAATTTCAACTCACAGTTTTATGTAATGCACCAGGTATTAAGGAATTTACTCTTTTATACTGGCACGCAGAATCTGTACATAACACTTGTGTCAGAGGATGAACATACTTCTTGATCAAGGGCCACAAATCTTCTTTTTTCTTACTCGGAGTAAGAAAGTAGAGACCCTCTTTTGTTTCACGACACATCATGCCAAACAGGGTTATACTGTTAGTCCACAGTAGCCACCCTCGATGGTACTTTCTTTTGGTGAGGAAAATTTCATCTAATTCTACTGTTAGACCCTGACCTCCTATTTGCAGATCTGCATTAGAAACAATGACCTCACACACTTCGCGACAATAATTGTAGTAGTCATTCATGGTCGACTTACTGATTCCTGCGGGATCAAATTTTCTTTTCCTTGTAATCAGACATGTTTCCTTTAAATATTCCGTAAGATTATTAATTTTGATTTGGGCCACAAAAGAAAAGACAATAAGCATTTGGCAGTTGACTTGAATTTTAGAATTTTCAAACCAAGTGTTTTTGGTTGGGCTCATGCTTTTTCCACATTGCTTGCCCTTTTCTTTTTTGATGCAAACCCATATCCAACCAATTTTGGAATCTGCCTTATTTTTAACCTTCATGGGTCTTCCGCAATGTACTGGTGAAGGTCCATCGACATCGGGTAACAATCCCCATTTCGTACATAGGGATATGCACCGCTCCTCGTCACGCAACACGTCTAAGAACCCAAAAACTGAGAGAGTTAAAAATTCATCTGGTATTTCGTCCATGGTTTCTTTTTTTTGTCCCAATGCGTAGAAATATTTACACGATTTAATTCTTGGGGGAAAAAATATGTATTCAAAAAACAAAACTACTGTAATAATGTCAATTTTAAATTAAATTTGAAATATTTTGACACGATTTGACAATAGTTGAGTTTGGGCTTTATCATACTCTTGCATCNTAACTGTATAACTAACTGATAACTAACTGTATAACTAACTGATAACTAACTGTATAACTAACTGATAACTAACTGTATAACTAACTGATAACTAACTGTATAACTAACTAATAACTAACTGTATAAAGAAAGCTAGAGCTGATCTAATAATTGAACTCATCAGCTTTTAATCAATTTAACTTCATAATAAATTCTAATCACGTTATGATCGATCTCGTTGTGTCTAACATCGAAATTGATATGTATAGATGAAACGTCCTACCCTAGCTCTAACCTGGAAATTCTCACTTAGTCACACTCCATCTTATACGCAACTTATTACTATGACTATTCCAGAGTTGACTATCCCAACACGATATATAGACCTTATTGTCCTTAATATGTCGAATAACTTATTTGACATATTTGCAATATATGTCTGAGAGGGTGTCATGAGATATGTAAATCAAAAGTTATTCGTGTTCTGTTCGACATTTATTGATAATGTGTCCTAATTTAGGTTTCGAGGGAAAACTAGGGACAAAAGAAATTCAAGGGACAATCAAAATTCAAGGAAAAATGTCAAAAATAATTTATCTAATACTAAGTCAAAGAGATCCTTTTTACAAACACTTCTAGTTACATTCAGGGGTAAAAACAGAGAAGATTTAGCTAGATCTATTATAGATAGTGGGTCTCAGCGATAATATATATGTAACTAAGAACCTCGCTAGAGAGATGGAATACGAACCACCATACGAACAAAAGTTGGCGCACCTACTTTTTGGAGGGGGCGAGGAGGAAGTGGCTCATGGGTGTTATAAGATTCGATTAACGAGTCTTGATGGTAATTATGTGTGCAATTTCGATGCGAGAAACTATTTGTAAATACGTAGCACCAGTAGACGAGGAACCATGGATATCTCAATTAAAAACGTTAGGTGTAGTAATAAGCGATCGTAGTGAGGGGCCGATACAAATTTTAATAGGCTCAGATATTTTTGGTATATTAATTACTGGAAAAAAAGTTACTCTAGCATCAGGTCTAGTGGATTTAGAAACACATGTAGGATGGTCTTTAGTAGGAAAGAGTTGTGAAAATCGACTGATTTACTTAGCATTACGGACCAATATGATTGTTAGCGAGGACCCTATTTCCGCATTATGGGAACTTGATGTATTGGGTATAGGAAGCCAAATAGGAAAAAAGTCACAAGAAGAGATAGAAAAATCTATGATTAACAAATTTAATGAGAGTATCGCTAAGATAGACAGTCCTTTCGGTAAGTCATACGAGATAGAACTTCCGTGGCTTGAAGAACATCCTCCATTACCATCAAATTATGCGATAGCGGTTGCATGGTTGAAGTCAACCGTTTCAAAACTGGAAATCTCTGGATATTAATAGCAAGTTATAATTTTCAATGATTGTTTTTTGTTTTTTGTTTTTTTTTTTTCTTGTGCCTCTCACTTGTGGCTGTATTTGGCAGAGGATACCACACAATTATTATCTATCTATATTATTAAAAAAGTTTTGTATACAAACAAGTTCAGTGAGAGTGAAATATAATTAACTGTTTGTAAGAGTGCGATAGAGATAAGAGGGGCTAGGAGGAGGTTCTCGGGGGGAGAAAGGGGAGGTTCGCATAGTAAATAGACGCGTTGAGTGGAATGACACGGGGAACTGTCATTCCCGAGGCAATAAACAAAACACGGGATGGTGTAATAAAGAAAGCGCGCATTTTTTGTTTACATGCCTTAATGAAAAAGTGACAGCTTTCAATACATAACAAATCAAAAAAATAATTTTAATAAAATTATCGGCTACTATTTTGATAAGTTATTAAATCTATTTAAAGATTAACAAATCAACGCACAAACCTTTACTTTTATCGGTAGTATACTTTTATCATAAATGTTATCTTAATAATTATAACGTTTGGTTTTGATAAAAGTCTCGGTCACTATTTAGATGAGTTATTATATCTATTTGAAGTCTATCAAAAATGTAATGTTAATAATTATAACTTTAGTTTTGANGTATATAAGAAAGTCAGATCGATAAGGAAAAGAATAGTAGTGCGCATACCCCCACTTCTACACTATACTCACGCATCTTCACCTCACCCATCTCATTCCATAACTATGCACTATTCACACACCTTGTATAAAAGATCGCTAAATCAGTCCTTCTCAGGACTTTCTCAACAGTCCTTTTTAGCACTTTCTATAGCTAACGTGATATTTTACAGCATGTGTGTTTTTGCCATCATTGAAAAGAACCATGAGATCAATTTTAATGCCTCACTCTAGAGTGCCTCGACGTAGCAGCGGCCGCGCACCGGCCGCTTTTCGGGGGTTGACGAGAGAAGCAATTAGGGGGGCGGAGCCCCCTAGTTATATATAAATAAATATATAATGCCGCGCTAAACTAAATCTAGTAAATTGAAAGACCTTTTCTTATAATGAAAACTATCAAAATTATAGTTGGAAAAATATTATAAAAAATGAGTGTCTTGTGACATCGCCCAATTAGTCCTTGTTCTCTTTTGTAGCCGTTTTAAAAAACAAAACCACAAAGGCCCGTTTTACACGAGGCAACTTATGATTCAACTAGTTGACTGTAGCGGGTTAGGAAGTGTTAAGAAATCGCCCGAATCCCTTCACACTTAGTCAACTCGTCCGCCCAGGCGACTAAGAGGCCTGACACATGTGCCGATTGATTCAACAAAAAAGACACTACAAGGCATTAGGCCTTTCACACCGGTAAGCTTAGTTGATTTAACTGTGACAGTTTTTCGATATGGATTCTACTTTCTCCATCAGTTAAATTAAAGAATTTATCCTTGTGGCATAGTAGTTTCTGATATAATCGTGAGAAAGCGCCCATTTCCTGATTCTCTAACAAAGGATGAACCTACGTTCAACTAGATTTTCTCCTTTTTACGATTTCGTAGATCATCCTTGAAACCTTTAAGCGGAGGGTGATGTGTATTTCTGCCAATTGTACTTTAGTTCATATCCCCAGAACCGATCACGCTAGAGATGTAATTTAAAATATTGGCGCAACTTTATGAACCGCACATAGGAAAATATATAGAAGTTATATTTAATATTTATGTTTAATGCGCAAAAATCAAATTTTTAAATAATAATTACTATTATTATACTTCTACCTTCCCACACGAACAGGGTTAAGGGTTCCCTAGGGGGGGGGGGGGGGGGGATATTTCGCGCGCTCAGTTTTTCAAGGATTAAGAGTAATAATGAATACTAAAAATATCGTAATGGCATTTAAGCTACTAAGGATGTGCCCTGTGAGGGCAACCTCTGGGGTATACTAGGCTTTCAAAGTATGGTCAATCTTTAGCGCGCTCTAGCGGCCAAACTAATAAAGCTATTGAGCTGGTTCTTGTTTCATTTTTTAGAAAATTTTATCACCTTTTTGATAAGAAGTATTTTTTCTCTAGGATGCGTCGTTTCGGAGTTATAAGCGAAAAACTAAAACAACTTCCAAAATTCTATGGTTTTTCACATTTTTCATGGTGAAGCCATATCCGAATCTAGTCGATAACTGGATTTTCAGATTCAGCACCCCAAAAAACATAAAGATCCGTCGAGAAAAATTCTTCAGCAATTTTTTCCTGAATCGACTACTTTCCGCTACCTAATGACTGGACTACTGTAGTAACTAACCCAGACCCTAACCCAGACAATGCCGGTAGGCCTAGTAAACCTTCCTGTTTACCCGTATTGTATAAATATCTTCAACGAATCTTTTCCCTTTCCACTTGAGGTTCGCTTTGAATTTCCCTTTTACTACCAACGGGCTAGAACAAGCTCCCCTAAGGGTCTGGTGGGCTTTGGACGCCACTGTCAATTTTAAAATCCCCTTACCCAAATTTTTTACATTGGTGGGACTCCGAATGTGACGAAACCAAACAGAAAACCCAATCTTGTTGTAATAATTTCAAAGAAAATCCAAATATTCAAAACTTTTTAATATACAAAAAACAACGTACAAAATTTAGGCGATTAATCAAACAAAAAAGAAAAAAGGCTGGCAAAAATTTTGTAACAACATTAATTTATCTCAAAATAACCCTTCAAATGTTTAGCAAACACTTAAAAAAACTTAATAAAAACAAATCAAACGACAATTTCCTAATACCAGGTGATGGGTCAAACTTACCAACTTACCAACTATCAATGAAGAAAATACACATTTCCTAACAAACCCTATCACAAAAATAGAACTAAATTCTGCTATAAAAAAAAGCAACACGTCACCAGGACATGACACAATACATTACGACATGCTATACCATTTACCCAAATCATCAAAAAATTTACTTATACAAATATTTAATAAAATTTGGATATCTCAAAACATACCGGAATCATGGAAAATTTTAATAATAATGAAAATATTTTTCGAACATCACGTCTCTTTCTGGCCTATGTTTATTACATTCGAATATAATTTGAGTCAGAGTTTCGTGGACATTACAAAGAGGGCACATATGAGAGTTCACCAAACCAAATCTATGAAAATAAAAATTGCAGATACCGTGATCAGCACGCAGTCTCGAAATAGCCACGACCATACCTCTGTTGTTGCCAATAATGTCTTTGAAACAAGGCCGAAAGCATGTTTTATGCTGAATTGTTTTATAAAAAGAACCACTGTTGCCGCTTGAAAACCAGATTTGCCAATGTTGATGCGCTGAAGTTTTTATATAACTATATACATCACTATACATCACTTTATATAACATGCCAAATTCGATGGCTAATTCGTGATCGAAACTGCTTTCCTTCGCGAATTGATCCACCGTTTCGTTTGGAGCGATGCCGGCATGTCCTTTCACAAACACTACCTTTTTACTTAACGAAAGTAGGAAGTGGTTAAGACGCACAATTTCACTCAACAGGTATTTTTTTTAGGATGCCCGATGGTTTATTATTTAAAGCCATAACTGAGCTAAAACTGTCCGTTAAAATAACAAATCGGCTATGGTCCGTGTCTTTAATATGTTTCAAAGCTTCGACTATAGCAGTTAACTCGGCTGAATAGCTTGAAAAATATTTGTTTAGCTTTAGGCCTTTGCTGACGTTAGTGGATTGATCGAAGAAGGCACGGGTGTGCCATAATTTACGAGTGAAAGGACATACAACTGTTTTCGATGTAGATATGGAAAACCCCTTTTCATTGGCCCACTCAAAAAGGGAGACAGCCGCAGTGTCAAGAGTTTCGATTGCACCTTCAACGGATCTATTTGATACAGCAATATAAAAATCATCCATGAGCTCTAATATTTTAACTTGGTCGGTGAAATAGGTAGGGAGGTCAGATATATATGCGTCAAAAAGAAGGGGCGAAATTATACTACCCTGACCCAGGCCAAGTAAAGTGGTTCTTGATCCTATGTTTTCTCCGTTGATGATTAGCGTAATTTTGCGGCCTGTCACTAATTTCATTATGATTCGAGTCAATTGAGGAGGGAGTCCCAGTGAGATGAGTCCCAGTGATTTGTATAAAATTTGGAGGTTAACATTATCGTAAGCACCGGTGATAACGACAAACAATACGAGCATGGAGTTGTTATTTGAAAAAGCGTGTTATATGTCAGAGAGTAGAATTGCCTGGGGTTGAGTTATAGAACGGAACTTTCTAGCACCATACTGACTTCTCGAAAGAACACCTTCCTCCTCAAACCACCATTCAAGCCTATTTTTAATCAATCGCTCGAATGTTTTTTTAATACAAGACGATAGGACGATAGGGCGATATGATTCAAAGTCCGATGGATCCTTGTTTGGTTTCAGTATAGGGACTACTCGTTCCTCGAACCATTCGTCCGAGATTTCTACTTTTTTATGTAAATATTATTAAAGAGCTGCAGGAAAATCCTTCTGTAAGAGAGAAGGAGGTTGCTGAGCATAGAGTAATGTATTCCGTCCGGTCCCGGAGAGGTGTAATTGTGCTTTTTTAAAGCCATCTGGAGCTCTTCTAGCGTGAATTCTTGTAGTAACCAGCTTGCTTTTACGTTCTACCTCCGGCCAAGACCGGGTATGGGGCACCACACGGGACATGGTCCGGGCACAGCTTTTTGAGAAAATTATATCCACTTACTGGATCTAATTTAATCACGTTTCTTAGTCTTTTGAAAGTATTCCATAATTTACTGGTTTTTAAAGCTACCGATTAAATTTGAACAATATTTTACCCAAGATTGTATTTTGGCAAGCTTTACTGTTCTTTTAACACTGGCGTCACACTGCTTATAATGAAAACAAATTCTTTTGACGGATTATTATTAAACTCCACTATAGCTTTTCTGCGCTCGTCGGTTAGAATAGTGCATTCTTCAGCCCACCAGAATTTGATATTGTTGTAAGTAGTTCGCACTTTGTACATATACAGGTATAGAAATGGTGCAAGCTGAGTTTATGTCGCTAATGATGTCTTTGTACGTAAAACAATCTTCGTTCTTGACGCTGGTGGCTGAGCTCATCTCACGATTGAACTTGTCCCAATCAGCTTTTTTAAGATTCCATTTCATATTTGTAAAAAAATGTATGTCTTGGTGAGTATTTAATAAAACGGGGTAGTGGTTGGAACCCAGTGGGTCGGGATGGACAGACCAAGAGAATATAGGAGGAAGCTGGGGCGAGCAGAAAGTGAAAGTAGTATCAAGAGCAGAATTACGTGTGTGAGCGAGATCTTTAACCAGAGTGGGACTTCCGTCATTAAGAAAAATGATGTTAGAGGAGTGTGAAGCAGAAATACGTTCAGAACCGTTACGATTTGTATATTCAGAGCCCCAAGCAATATGATGGCAATTAAAATCTCCTCCAACTATGAAAGGGTGGGATACGGTTTGAAACAACGAATTCCAAGAATGTTCGGAAACAAAATTATTCGGAACATTGTAAACAGATATTAAAGAGAGAACTTCGATAGTGGGATTGTTTATTTGAACCTTGATACCAACACTACAGACACCATTGATCTCCGGTAGATTTGAGATAGAAATATAATTATATTTTTCCTTAATAAGTATAGCCACACGGCAAATTCATCAGGAAGATCGTGTCTTAACACATTATATCCGGAAAAAGATACATTTTTGCCAGGTTGGAACCATGTTTCGGAAATTATAGCGGTATCTATATTCTTTGAAAATAAAAATAAAATATTCTAAATTTCCTTTATTCGATATTGCTGATCTAGCGTTCCACTGTACTATTGCTAAGCCGTTTGTCTTTTTCATTAATGTTGTAACTCTTAAGTCTATCTAATACAAGTAATTTTAACTCGGCTTCTGATAGGAAATTTTTTTTTTCATTCATTATTTGATTTACTAACTCTACAATAACTTCACTAACTGTACCTTTACAAACCTGAGTAGTAGTTCGATACGAGGAGTCCTCTAATGACCCTGATGCCATAAAACCTCCTGGTTTATTCTACCAANCAACCATTTCTTCTGATTTATTTTTTGTATCCGTACTATGATTTGGAATATTTAAATTGTCTTTGTCTGGTACAGTAGGGCCCCCCCTGTCAGGGGGGTTACCTGCATTTTTTTCCATAAAAGTGAGTGTTAATAAAAACTATGTATTTAGACCGTAAAGAGCGAGTAAATAAGATAATAGGAATAAAGTTGTTTCTGATTAAAGGTCGCACAGAGGAACGGCACTATGTTATCACTCCGAGGTCCGATATGCAACTCTGCGTTAAATAGATGAAGTAAGGAATTATTTTCCCGTCCAAAAATTCCAATTTTAAATTTGAAGCTTACGTATACGCGAGCATTGCGTATGAACGCTTTGGCGGATAACGTTGTCCAACGAACTTGTCCTAGGCATTGGTAAATTGAACATGTGCACAAAATTTCACTAATTCGGTCAACTTTTACACAAGTTATCGCCATCGGTAGATTTCGTGACGGATGTTGGGTGACGGTGATTTTGGTCGTTTTTTTCGGATTCACTCCCGGGCTCCAGAACGTGCTTTAAGGAATTTCGTTCCAAAATAATTATTATGGCCTCCTCCTTCTCAAGTTGCTTGCTATACGCCGTAGAAACTCCTCTTTGTTCTCCCTAGAATGGCTATTCTATTTAAAAATAGGTTAAAATTTGTTAGCGTTAAAAATTAACTAATTATATTTAAAAACTTTCATTAACAATTAAAGATTAATAATTTTGGATTTTTCTTCCGTGGGCGTTTTTTCTGTGGGCATTATTTCCTTGGGCATTTTTTCTGTGGGCATTTTTTCCGTGGGCATTATTTCCTTGGGCATTTTTTCCGTGGGAATTTTTTTACTGGGATTTTTTTACTGGGATTTTTTTCGTGATTCGGTTTTGTGACAGAACGGATTTTAGTAATTTGGGACTGCCACGCCCAGAAAATAATTTGAGAATTTATAATAATCAATTTGATAAGAAAATCATACGATTTATTGAGTGTTTTGCATGGAGAGCACACAGACAGACATGAAAGTACAACGATAGGGAGATGAGAGCGTGTTAGTGAGAGATAAGATAATAAGACACCTGGGTACTTGTACATAATATCTATATAATATAATGTAGGGTGTGGTTTAATACACTGGTTACTTTCAGTATAATTATTCTTTAATTATTTCAGTGAGCAGACCTTCTCTCTAATTAAGTTTTTACTAAGTTGGAACATCTGTCTAGTTGTTTTGTTTAGACTTCTTATCAGGCTTCAACTTCGGATCAACAAAGATCAAGTTTGTATTAACTTAGATCGACTTTGGATCGACGTGGAATCAGTTTGGGAACTACAGGGAAATTTTACATCAGTGCAGGTAATTATAACTTCAATATACAGGGTGACTGGCGTTATTTGTGAAAAAATAAAGTAGGTTGATCTACGTCTTATGGGCCACAAAAAAACTCTATATAAACCATGGGTCAAATCCTAACCGTTTTTCCGCCAGGACAAATTTTATGATTATTTTGAACTTGCATGCCTTTTCTTATAAAAACACTAATTGCTCCAAAAGTATAAAAGCTAGAACAAAATATTTGGTATCGTTGTAAAGCTGACAAATTTGCCAATAAGAAAAGTGTCATTAATTGTCATGCCCTCAAATTACATGACAAACAATGTATTCAAGTTTTATATTTAAGAAAAAAATTAAAAAATCAATTGCTTTGCAGTTCTATAACTTGGTAAAGAACCGAGCTTAAACTTTTCGGACTTCAGGAAAAACTTCCTATTTAACGTTTCGATCGATATTAATATTAATACCCATTTATTGGGCAAAATTTTTATTAAACTTCTCTGAAAGTAAAAAAATCACAGGGAAGTACTTATACTTAGTCCAAGTACTTTTTAGGGTTTTATAGATAGAGTAAGCATACCCATTATGTAAATTATGATTTCTTGTCTTCGATCTCAAGAGTCCCGGGTTCGATCCCCCGGGTGGTCACAATGTTTTTTTATCAGTAATAAACCAATATGGAATGCAATATTTAAAAAGTCATATATATATATTTGTGTCCTACTCTTCAACAGCTTTCATTTGGTACCCAACTCGAAATTTTAAAAAAATAACATTTTGGGCGCACTTCACTTTTTCGCGACTAAAATTGGCAATTTTTGAAAATTTAGGATGAACTCCAGGAATTTTCATCGCGCCACAATAAGGTATTAGCATGAATTATTTCGACATTTTAGCATCAGCCGATCTATAGTGGTTGGGGGGGGGGGGAACTTTTTTTGTGTATATTTTGATTTATTTGCCCAATAAGGAATGCAAAATTTAAAAAGGCATGTATATATTTGTAACCTACTATTCAGCAGCTTTCATTTGATACCCAACTCAAAATTTTAAAAAAATAAAATTCTTGCCGTTTATGGGTGATGGACCATTATAGGTGTAAATAAATAACGTTATTTCATATTAATCGAGACGTTTCGACCCTTTTTATTAAGGTCATCTTCAGTCTTATTTTTTATTTCTGTAATAATAACAATATCAACAATTAATGAAACATAAGGTCTTACTTACAAGTAATATAAGGTATAGAATTATATAAAATCTAAGTTAAAAACTAATAACAACACAATTTAAATTTAACATTTACACTTATAATGAGCTGAGTGGTACTAAAAAGCTGTAACATATATTCTTCTCCATAAGAGAACGTCAAATAATTAAATTAGTTTATAAATTAAAATACAACTTTTTAAGCTAACTACTACTCCACAACAACCGAAAAACTATTTACAGATAATAATTTAAACATAAAAACTTAAACAACGAAAAAGTAACAATAAACATTAACCAGAATATTCGTTTCTGGAATATTCGTTTTCGTTGTTTAAGTTTTTATGTTTAAATTATTATCTGTAAATAGTTTTTCGGTTGTTGTGGAGTAGTAGTTAGCTTAAAAAGTTGTATTTTAATTTACAAACTAATTTAATTATTTGACGTTCTCTTATGGAGAAGAATATATGTTACAGCTTTTTAGTACCACACAGCTCATTGTAAGTGTAAATGTTAAATTTAAATTGTGTTGTTATTAGTTTTTACCTTAGGTTTTATATAATTCTATACCTTATATTACTTGTAAGTAAGACCTTATGTTTCATTAATTGTTGATATTGTTATTATTACAGAAATAAAAAATAAGACTGAAGATGACCTTAATAAAAAGGGTCGAAACGTCTCGATTAATATGAAATAACGTTATTTATTTACACCTATAATGGTCCATCACCCATAAACGGCAAGAATTAATCTAAAAAAGGTGTCAACCGCAACATATCCTAGA